>JAYMSP010000024.1:0-117248 GCA_036897095.1 Plantago elongata
ATTTTAACTCAGCAATCCTTGCCCGAACTTTCTCCTGCTGAATTTCCAGCCGGGCAAAAAAATCTGCTAGTTCCGCTACTGGTATATCCGTTACCGAGGGTAGTCCATATTTCTTACCTGGGTTAAGATTTCCCTCATCGCCGTCTCCATCATAATTTCCATCCTCATCCTCATCATATTCATCATCATCATACTCATCATCATCCTCATCAGTGACTAGTATTCCCTTTCCTTTCCTCTTCCTATCATCTTCATCATCAATGACTAGTTTCCCCTTTCCTTTCCTCTTCCTATCATCTTCATCATCAATGACTAGTTTCCCCTTTCCTTTCATCTTCTTATCACCGTGATCGTCAATGACTAGTTTTCCCTTTCCCTTCCTCTTCTCATCATCATCATCATCATCATTGATGAGTAGTTTTCCTTTTCCCTTCCCCTTCCCCTTCATATCCTCACTATCCAAAAAATCGGACTCGTCATAGCTCTTATAAGCACCCTTCTCTATGTATTCACTGATAATCTCTTTTACTACATCGGTATTTTGAGGCCATATTTCAGGTTCTTTTTGGGGGTCGGATGGATCATATATTATGGCACATGCCTTGACATCACAGAGAACAGTGAGTTCATGCATCTTCTTCCACAAGGTCTTCTTCCTTAAATTGCCTTTAATGTTCTTTTGCCTCTCGCTGGCGTCCGCTAAGAAAGCAGACAGTTTTCGCCTTCCCATGACACTTCTTTGATGGTGAATGCTATGAATTAGGAACAAAAACAACCTCAAGACTGAAGAAGCCTGCAACTCAATACTACGTATATTTCGATCCAAAGTAACTAACAGTTCCTAGCTAGTTCCCTGCTTTATCTCGACAGTACCACTGCTACTAGCTGAAAGAAGAAAATATGTGTTAGCAGCTGCTCTAAAGTTTTAACAGAATTTGCGTTTAACTAATAGCAAACATCAAACAACACCACACTACAAACCATGTAAAATCGAAGCAATTCGGATTAATTACATTACATGAGCAAAACAAGTATAAGGTTCAAGATTCCAAGAATAGTCTTAAATGTCAAACTAAATCTACAAAACTACAACAACATGAAAGAATTAAGAACACACAACAGTATGACGCAAACCAGTAGCAAGAATAAAATCGGAAATCGAGTAAATTTCAACACTTGACAGGCAGCACTGGCCGGTAAACTCTAATTGACAAGCAATACCAACCGAAAAAAGGGTGTGTGTTTACTGATCGAGGGAGACAGAAAATTTTGATCAATCTGGATTTTGGAAGAACTGAATCAAATCAGGAAAGAAATCAATTTGGAAACAATATAAGTAATGAAGTTCACAATTACAGTAACTATTAGTTTTCCTAGAGAATTGAAGTTTCAATTCTTGTCAAACTATCTTAAACTAAACAACTCCGTTCCAATTTTGCCCTACTGGAAGTAACCGGAAAGGCAAGTTTAAAGAAAGATTCAAATTTCCAACCACGTTCCTAATAATTATTATGGATAAATGAGGGTTTCGATTTCGAGTATCACTGTATCAGATGTCTAGAGTGGAGAAGAAGGTAATGTGATTATGTGAATGTGAGCATACCTTTGTTCGTGAAAGATTTTGCTTCAAGAGAAGAGAGGGATTTGTGCTGCTCTGTTATTTGAATGAATAGCGAGGAACAATGAAGAAGAAGATGATGTGCATTCAAACTTGGGCTTTAAGGTTTAAATACCCTTTCTTTTCTTTAGAAATTCGAATTAAGATTTGGATATAATACATTCCTTATTTACAAATCTTTCCTTTTAGAGGACGGTCAAATAGTGTGAGCTCCACACTCTTTCAAATTAAATGGTGAGTCCAGACCTGCTTATGGCGCATAAGAAGAAGAAGCAAGGCCTGAAACTAAGGAAATGGGAAAAATCGAAAAGCGAATGGGTTAAATTGAGTGTCGACGGCAGTTGTAGGGACGGGGAAAATCAAGGCGGCATTGGGGATGTCGTGAAGGAAGAGTCCGGCAGCTGGTTGTGGGGATTTAGTTCACAAATACCCTGTCCCACGGTTGAGGGAGCTGAAAGGCTCTCATTCACGGCCTGAAACTGACTTGGGTTAAGAAGGATACGAAACATCATTGTGGAAACAAATTGCCTCTCTGTTTTCAATGCAATCACCGACCAGGATGCGAGGATTGAAGCTTTATCACCTTTGATGCAGGAGTGTAAAGATTGCCATCATAAGCCGTGGAATATTGAATTCTGATGGATACTGAGAAGCGGAGATGAGCTAGCGGATGCATTGCCTAAGCTCACTGGAATTGTTACGAACGACGATGGATTCTTGGATCATTTTCCGTCTACTTTACAGGTAGTTTTGGCCTCTGATATATGTAGCCTGAGGGCACTTCTATCATTCCTTTACCAAAAAATTTAAAAAAAAATTCTTTTTCAACTACATATAGAATAAGTATCGTTTTGTTCTTTTCAACTTAAAATTACTCAAATTCAATTAAATTCAGTTCAGTTTAGCTCTGTCTAGTTATAATTTACACTACACTTTAGTTTAGTTCAATTAAATTCAGTTCAGTCCTGTAAATTTCAATTGAAAAATACATAGTCTAATTAAGTTTTATATATGACATGGGATTAAGACTTTAAATACTCTTTCTTTCCGTTCAAAATTCAGATTAAATTTTGGTATGAAATAAATATGTTTATTACTAATAGAGATTACTAGAATACACATTTGCTTTCTCTAAAAGGCGCCTCTTACTAATCTTTTAGGATAATTTTGTTACAAATAATTTATGTAAATTCTAGACTATATAAGTGTGACTTTAAAATGGTCTTTACCCATAATTAATTTAAGGCTTTAAGGGTACTTGCTTTCCTTTATAAAACTATAAGCTTATGAGATATAAGCACTTTATTAATAGCGCAATATTTCCTTAAGCAAAGTTTTAAATTCTAGTATACATAATAGCGAGTAGTTACCCCTTCTTCATTATAAATGTATAATTAATACTCTTGTTATTAGACCTTGGCAAAGAAGAACTCTACTTCTTGCTCATTGAACTCTTCCCATTAGACCTTAACAAAGAAGACGCCTGTTTCTTGCTCGTTGAACTCCGGTTAACTAGCTCATGCATGTCATTAGACATTAGGTCCTTGGTTGCCATTCATTGCGGCTTCCAGAAGAGTAGGCCACAAAGTCGGATCATGTTGTGTTGGATCAATCTTATGCATATGCATCAACATCAGCGTCATACTCATTGGATCAAGCCCATCATGTTCATCATCATCATCATCGATCATTTGTTCGTCTTGTTGCTCAACAGAATCACTGAGATTGTTGTCACCATCCTGTACAGGCATGTTACTAGACTCCGGGGATAAAATTGCCAGTTGCTCACACAACGGAGTCGTTGAACTCTTGCCATTAGGCCTTGGCAAAGAAGAAGCCTCCTTCTTGCTCATCAAACTCCGGTTAACTGGCTCACACATGTCATTAGGTCCTTGGTTGCCATTCATTGCGGCTTCCAGAAGAGAAGGCCACATAGCCGGATCATGTTGTGCTGGATTAATCTTATGCCTATGCATCAACATCAGCGTCATACTCATTGGATCAAGTTCATCATGTTCATCGTCATCATCGAGCATTTGTTCGTCTTGTTGCTCAACAGAAGCACTGAGATTGTTGTCACCATCCTGCACAGGCATGTCACTAGACTCTGGGAATAAAATCGCCAGCTGCTCACTCAGCGGACTCATGTTGTCTGGCACAGGAATGTCATTATGCCTTGGGAATTGCGAAATGAACACAACAAAAAACAGAGCACAACAATTCACAAAAAACATAGAGTCTCTACACAACAATTGCGAAAAACTCACGTAGTAGATGCTCGGAGTGGCAGACAAAGCTCGAAGAAGAAGAAGAGTAGAAAACGCAGCAGAAGAAATCAAAGTATCAAACACAGAACGGCAGAAGAAGAAGACACGTAAGTATTTATAAGTTATAACTGTTAACTGTTAACGTATTGTAATTAGGATTAGGATTCCTAATTTAGGTAGTTTAATTCAAGTTAAGTGCGTTATGGTTCGCGAATTTGACAACATAGGCGACGGACACTTAATTCAGGACCCTAATTGCAATGAGCGACCGAAAACCCTCACTGCTTCAAACACAAGCTAAAACCCTCACTGTCTCGAAATCAATGTCAAACAATTTGCCGCCCAAATCTTCGAAGCAATCACGACACCAACCGTCCGATTCACCGCAACGTCCGGCCAAAACGCCGAGAACAATCGATGGTGAGGATTCCTCCGATGAGGAGGAATCTAACGGCATGAATCCTGTCAATCGGAATGCTCAGAGATACTTGATTGCGGTTGAGTACAACGGCACTGGATTTCTCGGCGCACAGAAGCAGGCCAAGGGTAGAACAGTTGTCGGATCTCTCGAGGTCAGTTTTCGACTTTTCGTTAATCAATTGAGCTTTTGATTGAAAAGCTACCGCTGGATTTTGTTTGAGCTTTGATCTGTGTTTAGGAGGCGTTTCGGAAGTTCGTAGGGAAGCCGGTTTCGATTTATTGCTCTAGTCGTACTGTAAGTTTTTTGTACTAGTGATTATTGCTTCGATTGTTGTTGACTGTTGGATTGATGTTTATCAATGTGTTTGCAGGATACTGGAGTTCATGCGTTATCAAATGTGTTTCATGTTGATTTTGAGAGGACAAGTAAACGTAAACCGGGGGAAATCGTGAGTTTCTGGTTGAGTTATTTTTAAGATTGTACTTCGTTTGGTAGAGCTTATCATGTAGCTTTATATGGATGGTTGAAATGCCCCTAGATAATCATTCAGTCATAGCATCGTTTTCTTAATCTTCTCTATTGAAAGAGTATTGGGGAATGTGGCATTAAGTACAAGGGTGAATATGCATTAAGTACGTTTTCGATGTTTCTACTTGCAGTTGCCACCTTACGAACCATCTGTGGTTAAAAACGCTGTCAATCACTTTTTACAGGTAATTGCTTCTTTTGATATAGTAGAGACTCATGTTAGACTATCTCCAAACGGACGACGACGCATCGTCGTCCGTCACCATTGGAGATAGTCTAAGGAGCAAGACTAGTACAAATTTGAACTCTAAAGCTGCCTGCTTCTTTAAGTCTAGGTGTTAATATTCTAGAAGTGGTTGCTTTTGCTTTGATGGTTCTTTGCTGCAGTCATATGTTTCAGCTACTATATGCCGTGTCTGGAAACCAATGACACATTTTTAGTTCGTCTTGGGTGCAGAAAACTCAGGGTACACACAAAAGTGAGAGGGATATAGCGTTGATTGATGTTCGCTGTGTTCCAGCTGACTTTCATGCTCGGTTTAAAGCTCTGGAACGCACGTAGGTATCAGTAACAAACTTTATTCCTAAAAACTGTTAAGAGTTACCCGATAGTTTTTCTTTGCCCCTAATGGAACTCACTTTCCATCGTGTCATAATTATATGAATTTTCAATCTTCATTTTATTATTCAGATGTAATTAATGTTTTTGATACAATTATGGAACGGTAGATTTATTTTACAAATTATTGGTACTGTATAAAACGACTGTAAATGCCAAAATAAGATCACTTCAATGTTCCTAGTTACTTTTGCATGAATTTTGAGAGTTGTTCTATATTGTTTTGACATCTTAAGTTCTTTCTGCACAATGTTATGTTTATTGAGTTTAAAATCCATCTTAGTTATAACTCAGTTTAGCCTTTTCCTTTTAAAGCCTTTTCTGGTGATTTTACTTTAGGTATTACTATAGATTGTTATCCGGAGATGAGCCTCTGTCAGTCTTCGAGAAAGATCGGGCCTGGCATGTGCCTGAGGAACTTAATCTTTTCGCTATGCAGGTTGACACAAAAATTCCATCCACAAATTCCCTTATCTATAATTCCAGTTATTAGAAACTGAAATCCGTATCTTTTGTGAACTCAGCAAGCATGCAAAGTATTTGTGGGCTGTCATGATTTTAGCTCTTTCCGCGGAGCTGCTTGTCAGGTTTGTTACGTCTTCCACTATCTTGTTTCTAGATACTTGCCCAGACGAGACTTTAACACTTTCAAATATGAACTTTCTTTCTAGATACATGAAACATCAGTTTGAAAAAATTCAGTAATAAACTTTGTTTTGCTCTAATGCAATTTGTTTGATGGTGATGACAGGCCAAGTCACCCATCAAATCACTGGATGAGTTAACAGTCGTTGAAATGCCCCTAGCCCCATCCTTTCCTCCAATAGTTGATCAACAACAGATTACTTGTTCCTCTAGACAGTCGCTCTCATGCTCAGACAAGATAGAAACTAAGTCTTCAGTAGCTCCTGGAAATTCTGATCAACATATAGTAGAACATAGTCTTGGAGAGGTTACTAGTCCAGGTTTTGGTGGAAGGAGAACTCACCGTTGCTTAGTGGTTACTGCACGCTCACGCTCCTTCCTTTACCATCAGGTTTCTTTATTGACATTTTATATGCATTCCTTTTAGCATCTCTATCCCTCCATACTCTATTGTTCGAAGGGAAAGAAAAAAAAGGAAGAACTTTACAGAGGTGGAATGCGTTGCTCAAGTCTTGTCTCTTCTTATATGGCTTTTCATTGGGCAGGTAAGATTGATGGTTGGAGTTCTGAAAGCAGTAGGCACTGGTAATCTCACTGTTCCTGACGGTATGTTTTCATAAACACATGTTTTGGTCTTTGAATTGGTGATATTCAGCTCATTTGTGTCTGTCTTTGGTCCGATATATTTCTTTCAGTTCAACGAATCCTAGACGCCAAGAATGTGGCTGCTGTAAGTCCAATGGCACCAGCATGTGGCCTTTATCTTGGACAGGTAAAGTATGATCTTCCTTGAGAAGTTGAGATAAACGAAAGAACCAAGCGAAGATCCAATAGCAAACCAGAACGCACTTAACATTTTGCACCACCTTGGCGTCAGTGAGGTCTGATACAGCCAGATATTTTCGATGGTCGGGAGGTACAGAGGTCCTAGTGGGAATACTTAACGGTACAAGTTTCCCAAGTTTGGATTAATGTCCTGCAAATCAACTTTTTGATGAGATAGCTTGACAGTATTATTTTTTATTTATGTTACCGAATGATCAGTTGACTCTTTAAACTGTACTTGCATTATTTAACCAAAAGAAAAACAAAAGGCGTGATTTTATCTGTTAGAACACATAGTACGGACCGTTCTATGGTACTACTAAACTAAACGTTTGAGTTATTTTGTTGGGAATTTTCAGGAGTATTTTTCTGTCAAGAAATTGTGACGTAAAGCAGCACAATTCAGCGTGTCAATAAATGTCGCTAGTACCCTACCAGGTTTTCTTCATTTGGTGTATAATCTTATACTTAAAACAGTGAGATTTCTAGTTTTCTAATGCAAGAAATTATAAATAACAAACTCCACTTCACAGTTAAGAATCTGTTTTAGTTCCAATAAATTTGACAGATTAAATAGTGAGAAAAGCCAAGCGCTGCGGGCAGCAAGTCACAACCCCAATCGGAAATGGAAATCTCCCATAAACACACAAGGATACAATGGTCCCATCCATCAAGAGAGAAACAAGGCACTGCAGTCGAAATTATGGCTTAGTTGAAGCACAATAATACTGAAAGGCAAGAAACCTTCATCACAGCATACTCTCCAGTGTCTATGTTTTCCTTGGTCTCCCCCGTGGTCTTGGCGCCTGATTGGAAATACAAGAGAAGAAAGTTCAAAATTCATTTTCAGAGGAAAAATAAGAGTAAAGACTAAAATCACAGCACAGGGCAAAAATAGCAGACCTGTCGTTGTGGCTGCTGTGTTTGCTCTGGGGGGTTTGGCGTCATGTTTTCTTCACTAGGTATTGACTGGTGAGAAGCATCGGATGTTAGGGGTACCTATAATAGCAAAAAAGAAAGGTTACAAAATACAAGAAAATGTCACATTAACGACTACACGCGACTTTCATCATATAGGTGAGAAAAGTTCAACCTGAGGAGTTGGATCTGCAGGGGAAGATGTCGTGTTTACTTGGTTAGGTACAGATTGGTCAGAAGTAGCAGGCATCAGAGGAACCTGAAACAAAAGTAAGAAGGAAGACAACAATTGTTAACAGAATTAAATCCTTGATAGGCCTAAGAATGCAGGCCGTCTACAGGGAGATAATCTGGGTATAATGTCCCAACTTTGAGAATTTGGATGCAATTAATAGGTGGAGGTGTGTATAAGGGCACTGGCATGGAAAATAATAAATAACTACTGCATTCATGGAGAAATTAAGGGTGTATATATCCCTTTTAACGAGGTCCTAAGAACCTACCGTATCTGGCACGTTCTTGTCAGGTAGATTTGCATCAGGAACATTCTTGTTCATGGAAGACATCATTGACATCATTGAAGCCATCTGAGCTGCCATCTGAGCACAAGTCTGCTCCATAAATGACATTTTCTCTTTCATCTCATTTATCTCTGCATTGGCCTGTGATACCATTCTGATGGCCTGTGCACGAGTAGGTTTTATTAAGCCAGTTGGGAGATTGTCTAGTTCAATGCAACGGGAAAGGCCTTTTTTGTTGGGACCAATAATTTCTTCTAAGATATCACCCGGCTTATTGCTTGTCTCCGGGGTATCCTGGTCGTGTTCCCGCTCTTTAAGTTTTTCCTGCCAAATACGTTAGTGGGATTAGGAGATAGAAGAACAAAGTTTTTCTTTAAAATAAAAAGTCAGCCAAAACTGTAATCATGAAGCATACAATAACTTGTGAAGTTTCTGCATTGACAGGCTTCCCATCCTTACGGGTCCGAGTCAAAATGAAAAGCTCTGCTCGTGATAGCTCTTTCCCATCAGGCCTCTTAGCTCGCTAAAGCACATGTGAATATTTAATTAATGGAAAGTACCAAAAGAATTCGTAAAATAACAGCCTCCTCCTAGATCATGAAATTACCTGTTCTTCACGTATTCGTGCAAAGCTCTTTCTCCCTGTTGCATGGTTATACTTCATTGCAGAACGACTAACTTTATTTTTCTCACTGCGCTTCTGTTGTGTGAAACACATCATTAATAATGGACCAATCACCAAGAGAAAATGATTTAAAACATTTAAGTCACTAGCCTTTCCTAGTTGCTACGATGTACTAGTATGATTTAGTTTTAGAACAAACACAATACTCACCTGGGCAGCATCGGTACCCCAAAGGGCAACAAGAGCAGCCCACTGTTCGGGGAGCACTCTCTCATCACGATCAGCAAGGCGCTCCTCATCAGTTTCATGAGGATCATAATGTCTAGTCTTATTCAGGGATTTCCAATTCTTCCATTTTTGACTAAGGGAACGCAGGACCCAATCTTTACTTAAAGGATCTATGTCAAAACTAGCCTGCATTGTTTATGACAGAATTAAGTATACGAATGTGCCATGCATGAAAATTATAAAATATATATTGCTTCTAAGTTTTTCATGTACCTGAACTTTTTCCCACATGGATTCCTTATTTTCCAAGGGTAATGCTCGCCAGTCATGATAAGTCAGAGGCAGAAAGTTCCCATTTCGTGCTAAAGTGCCCAAAAAGGAAGCTAGCTTCTGAGCCTCAGGTCCAATCGGCTGCCCATATTCATCCGTGTTCACCGATATACGCTCAACATCTGTAAACATGCTTTTAGCAGGACCTCGACCTCTGTGTTTCTTTTTGGCCCTCGTACTATCATCTGTTCAGGACAAAACAAGAAAACAATCCATTAATAACTAACACCCTTTCTAACTGTTTTCAATTAAAACAAATGTATTAAAACAAACCAATTCTAAGAGGTAATGGTCTTGTTTGCAAGGGTATAATTTTGTTTTGGGGGGTATTTTCCCCTGCAGGATTCTCCACATTCCTTACAAGCAATGCTTTCTCCTGGAACTGACGACTTTCTGAAACTCGACCTTTCCTTTTGGAGATATTACTGTCTGTTAATGACCACAATGTCAAATAAAATGTCAAATAAGATGAAAATTATTTTTCCAACATAATTGATGATGTTGATCTACCTGCTGTCCAATGCAACTTCTCTGATGGGCTGGATTCTGAATGGTTCTGGCCAGCATCTTCCTGGAGGTCATATGCCTCTATATTGTTCATAGACGATGACTGTTCAGGTGTCGAGGGTATGTTATCCAGCTGCTGAAAGTTGCTGTCATCAACAAATGCTGGCCTAGGGTTTTTTGTAACACGTTTAGTAGCATAGTTCACAGAAGGTTCTACAGGAGGTGCCACAGGCGGATTTCCTATAAGAGAACGTTGTTAATTTTGAGTCACTAAATGTAGTGTTACTCGTTGCAATCATATGGAATATATGTAATAATAGCAATTTAAATTTTCAGACTTGTATTGTGAGATGGACTTGAAACTCAATCATATAACCAAGTAGCAATATGCTTCTCAAATCACAGAATACATGCTGGTAATAGACGTAATCAAGGATGATACTCCAATAATTGATGCAGCAATAGTGAGCTGAATGGTGCAAATATAAGAAAAATATACCTGCACGCTCAGTATTTCTATCAACTTCAACGGGAGAACCACGCAACTGCTGGTTACTATTATCACCGAGCTGATGTGCAGGTTGGCGGCTTGTTGTGGGATAAATAGGCAGAGGGGGCACCGAGTCAATCTGATACTGCTGAATGTGGTTCCGCTCATCAGCGTGTCGTGGTAAGTTATATGCATGATCATGTTGGTTGACAGTCGAAGCAGGCTCTCTATCAGGTAAAAGCATATGCCCTACATTATGCAAACCAAAAGAATTGAAAAAGGTGTAAATGAAAGCACCAATATGCACTTAGGAATTTAGTGTTCAGCAATTAACAGAAACTGAGGCTAGAAGAGCTTGACAGGGAAGCTGTGAATGTATTTCAAGTAACAAAAAGAGTTTTCAGAACAGAAAGAAACAAAGCAAATACACACCTGTGCTTTGGGAGTTTATGTCAGGGTGTAGTCGGGGAGGAGGTAAGTGGTTCGAGCTTGATGGATGCAGGTAGGTTCTTTGCTGTGGATGGATACTGCCAGTAGGTGATTGTTGACGGGAGTGCATTAAATTCGCACTTGCCTCATTTGCCCATGGGTTATAAGCATTGGTATTGATAGGATCCGTAGAGTGCGAAGGCGGAAATTGGCTGTGATGAGGGTGCAAATGCGCAGAATGGCTGTGCTGTGGAACCATGTCTGGAGCATTCGAGCATAAATTTCAGTAGAGTCGTAGGCAAGACCAACCAATGATAATAATATGATTTTCATTATTTCATGCATGGCTAAAACCACTCTAGAACTCAGAAAATATTTAAAACTTTAGATGCAAATGTGTCGTGCCTATCTTCGAGCTTATACCAGAGTCCACAATTAGAGAATAAATATAATAGAAGGCGCATTTGACTCCACTTCCTATATAGTTGAAAGTTGTTCGAGGTGCAGAGATTGAGAAAACACTAAAAATGAGATGACAATTATTTGACAAATCAACTAGATACAAGGAGAAAACCACTTAAGTATGACAAAGAATGCACACTAAAATTCTGACAAAGAAATCTATGTACCATGGTTGTGCAATCCAGGGTGCAATGAGCCCGGGTATGGATAAGGCATGTGCTGGGGATTGAATGTGCAACAACCTGGAAAGTGTTGATGCTGCCCGTGGGGTGGAAATTGCTGCTGCTGCCCGTGGGGTGTATATTGCTGCTGCTGCCCGTGGGGTGTATATGGTTGGTGCTGCCCATGGGGTGTATATGGTTGGTGCTGTCCATGGGGTGTATATGGTTGGTGCTGCCCGTGGTTCAAGTATCCATAATTGTGATGCGGCAAGTATGCAGAATCCCTTATTGTTGAAGCCACAGGAGACATAGGTCCATCTTCCTCAGGTCTCAAGGTTGATTCTGCGAAAGGTTGTGTATTATGGGGCGAATGTCCTTCATAAGAACAAAACACATAGATTAGTGAATTAACTGATAGTCTGACGATACACATAACACAGCACCCTATGCTAACCAAAATTATATAAGGCAAGTTATCACTCAGCAAATCAATTAGTTTTGTAACAGTAAATATGCCACATTTCTAGTATGGTGAGCTTTTATAGGGGAAAAGGTATTATAGTCTATTTCATATGACCAGTAACTTACGACCCAAAAGCATGTCACTGAAATTGGGAATGCAATACATGATATACATTAATAATACATTCCAGGAGATGGAAATGTGAATATCCACAAACTTTTTAAACAAAAGGATGGGGAAAATGGAAAAATATAAAATCAAAGAATCGCGAACTTAAAGTACTAAAGGGAGGAATAAGTGAGTAATATGTTTCGCACACAGTGAGAGGAAGATTGATTTAGAGATTTAGAGATTTTCCATGTTGCCAATCCAATAGAGTGCATGGCATCGTTTATGTTCACAATTCACCTTTGACCCCTACATAGAGGAGGGAGAAAATCAGACTGCTAATGGAAGTGGCAAGTGAGAATAAAATGCTCACCTTTACTCACAGTATGCTGGTCATTATACAAGCCAGCTGCTGTCCACTGCCTCATGAAGTTGGCCTTCACTCGTTTCATAAGCTCAAGTATAAAAGAACCTTTCTTATTATACTCGGAACAGTTATCCCAAACAAGTTGCACATCCTTCATCACATCCTTCGAATTCTTGTATTCAAGACCTCTTTCTAGTTTGCTACATATTGTTCCAAAATCCATAGGTGCATCAACGATGTCAAAATAATCCTTACATCAAGCCAACATACCCAGACAAAAAAGAAGGGAAAGCACAAGATGTCAGTATATAATCATGCAGTGTGATAGATATACTAAATTGTCCACAAGCTGAACGAAGTTATACCGGAATTCCAAGAGCAATAGGATCAACTGGGACATTAAAGGGTATAGCTGCATCCATTTTCATAATCTTCTTAATTATCTAGAAAACAGCGGATATCAATAAATAAAGTAAAAGGTAAACATGAACCCACTTAAAAAATAATGAAAAATTAGGCATCATCATACCAACTCTGCAGCATCTAGTTCTTCCTTGTTGTACGCAGAAGCAGAACGAGAAGATTTTGGTTCTTTTTGACCTATTCTAGGCCGCTGCAACGAGAATCCACCACTTGTTGCATTTGCACGTGAAGAAGATAGAGATCTTGCCAATTGTGCAGCAGCATTGCCAGGTGCTGCATTGTTTGCTCTAGCCAAAGCAGCAGAGGTCCCAGGTGATTTATCATTTACAACAGACTTACTGAAATTGGCGTTATGGCCACTATTACCACTACTTGTTTCCTTTGTTTCTATCTCATCATTAACATGTACTTCATCGTTGTCTTTGTTAGCATCAGAGTAGTAACCAGGATCCGTCTCTGGAACATTAGGAGACACAGAGGGCTTCTTTGTGGGGCGTTTAACAGATCGTCGCTTGCGCTTCATTTCTTCCTTGTTTCTTGTTACCAAATATATGACAAACCAAAGACCCTTGAAGCTGCCAAATCACAGAATGTAGGAAAATCATCTTGAATATGCTAGTCACTATGCAGCATTATACAGCTTGAGAGGGCAAGGTTCACATCTTTCCAACTTGAAAACTACCCTAGCAACAAATCCATAATCCAGCATTTTACACGTTTTTTTCTTTTCTTTCATTCTAACTGAAAACATGAAAAAAGTCGTAATTGTGTTGCAAACTGATCGAGTATGATGCAACCTGCTCCTTTTATTGTACCGACTTAAGATTCCAAGAGGAATTTGGGCTTGAATGAATTCAGGATTTTTAACTATCCAAATTCAATCCGTTAAAATCCTTTTTTCTCATACAAAGTTACAAACAAGAAAGAACATACACCTCATTGATAAAGATCTTCAAACAAATTCAGAAATCCATTACCCTCAAAATGCTCAAGAGAATTAAACCTTCAGATTCCTAACAGCTCAGACACCATCTAAAACGCGAAAACCGTGGACTTCAGTTGACTAAAAGTCTAAAACCCTCAAATCCACCAAAGACATTTGCTACACTTAAACCACTAACACTCCATTACCGACACTTGTATTCCGAATATGTGACAATCTTCAGCAATAGCAGGTTAACTTACAAACATATCAAAGCTCAACCCCATTTCTCTCTTCGGATACATAAACTGATCTTCACCGATTCCACAATCTCACAGAAAAACACTTCCAACAGCAATTAGGTTAACTAAAAACTACAGAACTAAAATCAACAGATTATAGCACCAAAAAATAGCTACAAATTTTCAGAAAATCGAACGAAAAATATCAATCGCTGAACTGCAAATTAGTTTAGGGATCAAGTGAAAGTAACAACGAATATTACCAGCTCAAATCGAAATGGAAGTACCTTTACTTTGCCTGAGTGGAGAAGAAATTCAGCTTGACTCTGGCTAGGGCTATGGAGAAGACGATGAGCAGACTGAAAAAAGCGTCTTAACTAACTCTGTCACTAAAATCGAAAACTCAATCGTAGCCGTTGATTGAATCACATTCTACGGCGACGATTAGTATTGGAATTAGCGTCGCTTTTGTTAAGTTTGTGCGCACTCAGTACCTTAAAAAGGAAAAGGGAAAATGTACTCTAGTAAAGGAAATTGTCACCACTCACTCATATTTTAATCTAGTCATAGAATTGTTACATATTTTTATTGATATGATATTTTTCGATTTGTATATTACAATTATTGCATCGTATCATTCTGCATGTATATTGATTCATCAAATTGTTTTCCTTTGTTTAAAATGAATCAGTATGATTTTTATTTATACATGTCATACTGATGCATAGGGTTTTGTTCTCTTTAAGTCAAAATCAGTTCAGTTCAGTTCAGTTCGGTGTAGTTATAATTTATATCTTACTTCAATTCAGTTTAGTAAATTTCAGTTGAATAAAACTGAGTATAATGGATTACATATGTATATGATAATTATATCATATTATCATATATGTACATAATATATTATATGATGCATCTTCGAAGTTAACATGATGGGGGAGAAAAATAGGTTACACATATAGTGTATTATCATATGATGTATATGAAGAGTATATGGAAGGGAAAAAAAGGGAAAAAAAACTAAATTTTAAAGTAACTTTTATTTTTTTTATAATTAAAGTATATATAATAAGTGTCACGAATGATTAAAACTACTTTGGCATTAGCATCACTATCATACATCTACATAATGAATAAGATATCCCGGCTTGTAAATGTACAAATTCAATGCTTTTCTTCGACATTTGTGAAAAGTCTCAATCTTTAACGTTTATGTTAATAATTTGTTAAAAATATCATATTTCAATATTTAACAACATCATTGATATTGTAAACTTGTGAATTCCTACTGACAAGCTAATCGTGTGTGGAAAATACACACTGAACTTCCTTGATACATGAGTTCGAGTACATATTGTGAGCCACAGATCAAGCAATCGACACAAATGAGAATAATTAGCTAACACGTTCATGGAACTGCATGAGTTATGGGATCGTCCAGATAGTCCCTCAACTTTAGTCATATAAACATTTTTTAAATCCAAATGTATCATAGTCCAATCACTTAACTGATGATTACATATGTATCCATTCTTTGCCTATAGGCTATAATCCAAAGCGAAGCCACCCTTTCGAGTTTTAACCCGTCACAAAAGGGTTGGTAGGTAGTTTCCAGCACAAGGAGTCGTATGCCACATGGGTGCTTTCCATGTGCTTTTATATAAACGTCGTCACCGTGAATCCCAGACCGGAAGTTTAATGTTGCTAATTCAAGCTCAATCGAAAACGACGAAATCGAAATCGTCATGGGCCATCACAGAGCTCCCGAATATTCCAATTCACTGTGATTTAGAGCTACTCATTGGATCCTGAAATTGCAAATTGAAGTTGAGTAGATGATCACGGTTCACCCTTTGCAAACAATCAAGAAATAATGTCGCTATCTGTCTGCTTCACACCATCAATCTCACTCACCAAACAAGCCCATCTCAGAATCCCACTCTACAAACCCACCAACACCCACTTCAGCATTCCTAAAAATCCCGTTTTTACTAATTCAAGATTCCGCATCAGCTGCAGCAGAGAGAATGGAAATGTTGAAAAGCCAGCATCTTTTACGCCTCCTGATGAACCGGAATGGCAAAAATGGATGGCTAAGGCAGCTAGTTTGTACCCTGTGTATGTCACTGGTGGAGCAGTAGTTGCGTTCTTGAAGCCTTCTGCCTTTTCTTGGTTTGTGAAGATGGGTCCTGCTACTTACAGCTTGACTCTTGGGTTCATTATGTTGGCAATGGGGATCACTTTGGAGCTCAAGGACTTGCTCAATTTGTTCATGCAAAGGCCCCTCTCTGTGAGTGTCTTAGCAAATCTCTTGATGAATTTGTTATCTAAGGTTCCGACTTTCGATTTCTCACTGGTTTCCGCTATAACACTGTTAAGACTAGTCACTTGGGTATGAGTGAGTGAGTATGAATTAGTCTTAATTTGCATTCTATACTGTTCTTGCAGATCCCTCTCACTGATTACTTAGTTGATTAAAAGTTAACACTCTACTTCATTGATGATTTGTTAGCTGAGCTTAATGCTGAGAGTGACAAATTGCTATTGTAATAACTTGACTCTGAGTAAGTGTCAAGTAGCAGCAAGTAACAATTTAGACTAATTGCAACTGGAGAACAAGTTCGATACCATGAGGTGCTTACAGCTACAGGGTAGGGTGTACAGGAAAAAAGCAAGCGGAATTGTTTGTTTATCAAGTTTTGAATATATTTTATTCTCTTGTATCAGATACTTTTTGGATGTGCTGCCCAGTACACCATAATGCCATTTTTTGGGGTGGTACTTAGCAGGTTGTTGGGGCTGTCTCCTTCACTTTCTGTGGGTTTGATATTGCTCTCGTGTTGCCCCGGTGGTACGGCATCTAATGTGGTAAGTCCTCATTACAGTATCCTAGAGAGTTTTAGTGGTACTTGTTTGAGGCGGATGCTAGCTTGTTGTACGATATAGGTTTGATATTGTTTGGTTTGATATTCTAGCTTATGTCATATGATCGGTATATAAGAACTCTTGTTTCATGCTTTGCTGAAAATAGTGTTGCAGGTAACCTTAATTGCTCAAGGAGATGTACCATTGTCCATCGTGATGACCGTATGTACCACACTTGGAGCAGTACTTCTTACACCTACACTGTGTAAGATTCTTGCAGGAACTTATGTTCCTGTAGATGCTGTTAAACTCTCCATCAGCACTTTGCAGGTGAGTTCCACATAACATTGCCTTCTCATTTTTGGTTTTGTGTTTCCCTAATCCCCTCTGGTAATAGCTTTTTGCTTTTCGGGGTAGGTGGTCGTTGCTCCTATACTACTAGGATCTTTCCTGCAGAACAACTTTCCGAAAAACGTGAAACAAGTCACCCCTTTTGCACCATTGGTTGCTGTTCTGGCTGCCTCACTTCTTGCTTGCAGGTTTGAATATATTAATTATCAAATGATACGTATATCAAATGGATTATCTCAATCCTTTGTCTCCTTCCTCTTGTTAGGAACTGACCTGTGTGTTTACATGCTGACAATATTCTTTTTATTTATGTTAGTGTATTTTCAGAAAATGTAATCCGGCTTAGATCTTCGGCAATTGGCGCATCATTATCATCTGATCTATCTCCACTTGTTCGTGCTCAAGTATTCCTCTCCACTGAGTTAGGGGTTGTTATTCTTTCAGTTCTATTGCTCCACTCTGCAGGTTTCTTCATAGGGTAAGCTTTTAAACTCTGTTGATATTGATTTCTGTGAACTGTGTCCAACTGCCATAGTGCCATGTAATTTAAGTTGTGCACAAATGTTGGCACCTAGCTTTGGATAAGTAATAGTATATGGGTATAGGTGAGATAATATTGATCAGCTACAGTCAGATTATTAATTGTTAAAAAGCATATATAGTCAACTTATACTGAAGTATCGCTTAAGAAGAGTTTAGTACAGCATTATACTAAAAAACTCTGCTCAACCTGCAGGTATCTATCTGCAGCTCTTGTTGGATTTAAGGAACCACAACGACGTGCAGTGTCAATTGAAGTAAGATCCTCACTGTCCTAGATCTCTACATTCTACTAATTCAGAACTGTCAATATCTGGCTGGAGCCATTGTAGGATCTTGGAGACAAGCATAAGATAACTTCTTTCTTATTGTCTCAGGATCTAATTAGAAGACTTTGCTAGTTCAATTGTGGTACTAGCTTTGAAAGGCTTGTGAACTTTTGATTCCCTCATTTTTTGCAGGTTGGCATGCAAAATTCCTCACTAGGAGTGGTTCTAGCAGCTGCTCATTTCACCTCGCCGATGGTTGCTCTACCTTCAGCTGTCTCAGCAGTAATTATGAACATCATGGGCAGCAGTTTAGGCTTCTTTTGGAGGTACATCAATCCTACTGTTCCAGAGGATAGTGTTAAAGCCGTGGAAAACCAATATAAGACACAGTGACTGGTGTAAATTAAATCAGACCCTTGTCAAAGTGCTTCACTGCTAAAAGGATAGGGCGGCTTGGGATAAGACATGTCTTGTTTTCGTAGTTTCTACACTGAAAATGTGAAAAGTAGCTCAACAGGTACCAGTATAAGTCTGCTGCTAAGAATTAAAGTTTCTTGAATCTCTGTATTGAAGGGTCATGGCATTTATTCAGGCCGATAAACAATAGAGCATGAACTCTGGTACTTGTTTGGAGAATCTGTGGGACAAATTATTTAACAGTACATTAGAAAGTTGTCGATTGGCTGGTATTGCTGCTTTCCTGTTCATCCAGCCTGTTTGATGAAACTTTGAATCTGAAATTCTTCTGGTTATCACTTATCATAGTTGCAAAACGGCCATTGATTTAGCTGTACAATTATACATCAAGAAAGGAAAGTTTTATCCAAGTCCTGTTTCCGAACGTGATATTTAATTGTTCATGTGACCGAATGAATGCTATAATGTGCAAGCAAGATTCATTACGAATGGTCTTGATGAAACGACTGCAAACAGATTGCAATGAGTTATGCTCATCGATTCTCCAGCAGTCCATATTGCTACTTGAGTTTTCAAAGAGATGGAGTCATGGAGGAGCTAACAAGGTTGGGCAGTATTATCTTAATAGCAAAATGAGGCAGTTCTGCTTCCTTGTGAAATCCGAATGTTTAGTTGTAGTTTCTGCAATACAAAATTGAAACAATCAACAGAAACGTGTGAAAAATAATAAACACAACACTGACTACTATTGTTTCATTCAAGGATGGGAGACCATCATGTACACAAGAGGTTAGAGATTCGAATACCGCCATCGAAGGTAAACAAATCTTATCTAGTGACTAGAGAGCTATGGCTTTCATACGTCGCCCACATTATGAAAGGGATTATTATTCCGTATTCGAGGGAACATGTTTACCACGTAGCTCAACTTTCGAACCCATCGAAGCTCATATCCGAAAACCAATACAGTACATTGTAAATTGTCTCTAACAAACTGGCGTTGATAACAACATTGTCTTCTTCTGTACTGTCTCATCTCAACACATTATTCTGCTACCTTGTTTCCTCCATTAATCTTGGCAATATATCCTTGAATTGCCAAGTTCACATTTTGCATTCAAAAATGTCTTGTGAAAGTATAGTTGCAAGAGATTTTATGAACAACTTTGAGAACTCCAACGTTGGAGAAAGCAGAAAAGGCAGTCTTTCCAGTTCTTCATCAGAAAGTGGTCATGCTTACACTGAAGAAATGCGCTCTTTAGATCTTTTCCGTGAACGACATCTTCTCAAAGTGCAACATCTCATTCAGAAATCAGGTAAAGGTGATAGTCGTAAAACAAGAAAGGCACGCTTTTTCGTACCACTTGATGGCGGGGGATGTTCCCGCCCTCCAACACGCCTTGAACAACACCTTCTCCCTGCAATCAAGTACGTAAGTCATAACCGTGTCGATATATATGGCTATACATATTATATTCATGATCATATGGAATTTACCCTCACCACAACAACTAGACCACCTAATCTGCTTGTTTTCATCTTACTGAAAACAAAAACAGAGTTTTCAATCCACAAATACAGATCTGCATATTTCTGATAACCTTACCTTTCTTGTGGATGCTCTAATGTAGGAGTAATGATCCATTTCAACCTTTAGCAAGTGATCAATCTGAGGGAGCACAAATGACGATCTTCTACGATGGGGTTATCAATGTGTATGATAATGTCTCTACTGATAAGGTAACTTCTACAGGCTCCAAGCATTTAGTCGGGGACATCATTACTCGTGATTGTTATATAAAAGTTCTGAAAACTCGATTATCAAAGACTAGAAAACTAATTGTTCCTCTATCAGTATAGACATTCATGAATATTTTCAGATCATATGTGTATGCTTCTCCAAACTTACTACGCTTGCGGTTTACATGGGATAGGCAAAGGCAATCATGCTACTGGCGGGAGAGAGTTCTTTAAAAGTTCCTGCAACAACAAAAACTGTGGCTGAACAAGATACAACAGTAATACGCAGGGAAACATACCCAAAATCAGAGTGCAAGTTACAAGCAAGTAATCCCAGATATCAGTTCTTTAACATAAAAATTTCAAAGTTGCATACTCTCACAAACTGAAAAATTAGAAAACTAATTTAAGTTAGATCCTTCATCTCAGATCTCCCGATTACGTCAAGGCGCTCTCTGATTGCATTTTTTGACAAGCGTCGAGACAGGTGGAATACAATTGATTTCTAGTATATAAGTTACAATAGATGCTTGTCTAAAGTTACAGTATTGATTCAATCATTGACGCGTGCAGGATAATGAATAGTTCTCCATATGCCACTCCGACACAGATAAAACTGGAGGCTGATTGATCATTCGCGGTCAATTGATGTAACAACTCCAACAGAGACAATATATTGCTCCTAGTAGTTCATAAAGAGCATTCACCTAAATGTTCACTGAAATATTATCAACATTGTCCATTGCCCTATGATTTCCTCTTGTTGTTGGATATGAATTCAGGAACAAGATTCTTAATAGAAAACAGCTGATAGATCATTTTTGCATTACAGTGATGACATATTCAATGTAACACATACAGGTTAGTTCGACATAATAACAAGACTTCACCACAAATTGTGCCAACTTCTAAACCACTTGAACAGAACTTGGGCATATGTATAACTCTTTACATAACAGCTTCACAGTCACACATTACCTATGGAGTTCTTATAATTATTATTAATGGAGTATTATAAAGTAAAATTACACCAAATCTGAGAAGTTTCAAACTACACTGCAATATTAGGTTACTAATCAAGTGCAATGAACATAGTCATATTTTATGTTGCATGCTTTGGAAAGTAGAGACTCTAAAGTCTAAATTATACTGCAAACCTGACCAATCCTGGCACTCCAAAGCTTCTATTTGTCCAGCTCATTGTTCTGAAAGTATACAAGAGTAAGGCGGCCATTGAAATCTAAGGGACATTTCAAAGCCATATAATATTAATTAATTAGTACTTCCATTACCTTCACATTCAGAGTATTCAACAGTGGGTCAGTGATCAATCTCCATCAGATGTATTTGAACTGATGATCGTGGAATGGGTGGCGGAAGGTGGTGATGCGGCGAAGCATTTGAACTGAAGAAACGCATTTCACTTGGATCATTTCCTACGTTGCCTACTAATTCAATTATTCAACCGAGCAATGTTACACCATTTTCTTTTAACAACATTAACAACTATCGAATCACTACTTATTGAGTAAAACTGAAATCCAATCAGACAAATTTACTCTATTTACTGTTCATTGCCCCCAAATTTGACTGATGACATTTAGATTAAATTAATTTAACCTTTTAAATCGTACCGAATTGCACCGTTTAATAAAATACGAGCAAGTAAACATCCTATCTTTTAAATAGACCTGACAATCCTCCTATTTATAAGGGGCTAATCCGAAATAGAACTCCATACAACTGACAAGCAAAAAACACCCATATTCTTGAATCTTGATTCATTCAGTTACAGTAAAAATCTCTTCTTTCTTTCATCAATGGATTCTATCAATCTAGTAACAGATGAATCACCTTACAAGCTCATGCTAATGGCTGCAATTCACATTCCACTATCTCACTATTTGATAGCATTAATCTTGATTTTGACAGCGATTATGTACAAAATTCTGGAAATGCATTTTGTGCAAGACTTGTTGACAGGATTCAGGGGACAACCGGTGAGGTTGGCTTTCAATCCATCATCTGAGCTCTACCGACTTGTCGTCTCGAAATGTACTGTTCTCCATGGAAGGTGAGCAAATTTTGTCCTTTTTCTGCAAAAAGATCGGATTTTTATTTGTGTTTTGCTCGGAAATTAGTTTGTTCTTTATTGATTGGTGAATTTGGTAGGTACTTATCCACACCCTGGTTGTGTAGTCCTCACCTTCAGACCATGTTCTTGACTTATTGTGGGAATGCACCAGATGTTCCGTATAGAAGGTGAATTTTTTGTTTTTACTGTATGAATCATAGTATGATATAGTAACATGTATAATTAATTATAAATCCAAGTAATAGACAACACGACTTCATTTTTGGCGAAAGTCTTGAAACCGTACGTCGAATCTTGTGGTATTAAGTATATTAACTGTGCTAGGTGGCTCTGATTCTGAAACTTCCATAAAAAAGACTATAAATTAAACTAGTTTATCTCGTTCCTCGAAATAAATTGTTTTTGAAGTGTTACTGATGTGAAGCAGTGTTCAGGCAGCTTTTTTCGACTGAAGATGGTGGAACGGTAGCTTTGGATTGGGTCATTAACTACGAAGGTGAATACACGTTTTCGCCTGACTTGAAGTGGTTGGCTTTCATCTTGTTAATCTGCTGAAGGGAATATTATTCATTTCTTTCAGAGTACATGATTATGTAGCTAGGATGTTACTTATTTGCATTTTCTGATTGATGCAGGGGAGCAAGATGACAGAAATCCCATTGTGATGATTATTCCTGGCTTAGCAAGTCATGCCAATTCTTCTGTACGGTACTTAGCTCTTCTAAACTATTTTGTTATAGTACTCTTTTTTTTGTCGCAATCACTGCAAACGAATAAGATAACTAGGATCCATGTCTTGCACTAATGGATAGAAAAAGACAATCAATAAATGATCTTCTTGTTGGTAAGAAGAGTTAAGATCAGGAGCACATATCCCTCCTTGATGTTTTTATCACATAACATGCTCCACATCATCCTATATCTTGTGTCCTTATACTGACTGATACTATTCTTATTCAGTATGTCAAACATGTTGCTTACAAGATGGCCAAGAGTGGTCGGAATGCTGTTGTGATCAATCACCGTGGACTTGGGGGTGTCTCATTAACTGTGAGTATAATTGTTTCGTTATCTGTATGGTTGTAACTGGTCATTTCAAATGATTTTCCCATTGTTAGGACCTACAAAAACAAATTGCACCTGGAGAGGAATTCCTTAGAATAGAACTGCTGATCATGCCCAACTCTTTCATTTATTGAAATGAATATTTGAGTTCTGTCCATACTCTGAAGTTATATTTGCCATTATATGCTGTGACCTTTGTCTTATATTGCAAACAGTCTGATTGGTTTTACCATGGTGGATGGGTGGGCGACATACGGGCTGTGGTTAATCATTTTAACTCCGAGTACCCTGATGCTCCTATATTTCTTGTTGGAACAAGCATCGGAGCTAACCTGCTGGTAAATTTTACCCTGCATGCTTTTTGAACACCTAGTTTAACTGAGAAAATTCTTATGTGGAACTCTTGAGTCGTCCAGGGACTTTATGCACTAAAAACATTTATTCCGAATGTAAAATAACAGGTTTTCTACCTCGGCGAGGATGGAAAAGATGTTCCTATAGTTGGAGCTGCAGCAATCTGTTCTCCTTGGGACCCTTTGGTGAGTTTATTCCAGAATATAGTTACATCAATGTAATATTATCAGGGAACATGGAAGGATAATTAATTGCTGCTAATCTTCCATGATGAAACTTCTTTATTTGTCATCATTTAAGGGACAATGTTTATCTGCACTAAAGTGAGTCTACTTCCTGTATTTTCCAGTTATGCGACAGGTTTTTGAACCGTGGGTTTATACAGAAAGTTTACAGCAAAGCAATTGCCACTGGCCTAAGAGTTTATGCTAATCTGTATGTTATACTGTCTTGTCTTTTTAAGTGGTTGTATTATGGAGTAGTCATTACACATTTACACTTGCAGTCCTGTCATCATGTTTAGTATAAATTGACTTTGGGCTGTGATACAAGCTTCTTGACCCTACTTTTGCTGATGTTAGTGAAGACAGTGATGCTAATGGAATTTTTGCAGGCACAAAGCTGTGATTTCTCGTATTACAAACTGGGAAGGCATTGAGAAGGTATAGACTTTACAACAATTTCATTAAGACTGCTTTGTCTATCTACTGAAAAATAGAGTTCAAAGCACTACTGTATATTGGTTTCTGTATCTGAAACGGGGAATATATTGTTTGTTGCTTCGTCATGACACTTGTTTACATATATTATGAGCTTGACTTGATATAGATGCCAAGATAGTATGTAATAGTTTCCTTGTGTGATTTGCAGACTCTTTACATTCGGGACTTCGACAATTCTGCATTTCGCTACCTTGCCAAGTGTGAGGTAATTATGAATTGCACTTTGCTTCTTTCTCAGTTCAATTATCTTAACTGTCATGTCATTTTTTTTCCTCCAGACTGTGGATACATACTATAGGCGTGGTTGCAGCACAAACGTTTTGAGAAATGTGATGGTTCCACTTCTCTCCATTAGCGCTTTAGATGATCCAATATGCACGAGGGAAGCTATTCCATGGGATGAGTGCCGGTACGTACAACAGCATAGTTTCGTTACACGAAAAGAAAACTTCCCCAAGACTTGTCATGCCAATTTCACCATAAACTGCAAAATATTGGAAGGAATTTAGATATCTGACACAAATTGCAACAAGTTTGAAAGCTCTCTTGACATGATTTTTCTCAGACATGTATGGTTCTATTATACTGTACGGTTATAGTAGCCAATGGAATGAATAATGAAATTTGCAGGGTGAACGATAATGTTGTCTTGGCTTCTACGGAGCATGGAGGACACTTGCCGCTTTTTGAAGGGTTAAAAGGGAAAAATCTCTGGTAACCTTTGGATGGTCTTCTAATATAAATAGGCGAATTACAAAAGATATCTCTTAAATATTTGCGTATTTCACTTTCGCCCCTCGATCTCAAACAATTATATATAAATCCCTGCCGTTGACTGAACCGCCATCACCAGCATTTCCTCTCTCTACGTGGAATTTTCGTTTTGTCTGAATAAAGAAAAGAGAAATTAAATTTGATAATTAAAGAAAAGAAAAATTATATTAAAAAAACTCAAAAAAAATCATTTCCTTTGTTTGGCCATTGCTAGAACATAACCCCAGATAAACTGTTCTTTTTCCCCTTTTCTTCTTTGGCCTCCAGTTCGACTACTTCGTCTCATGCTCGACTTTTGTTCCTTCTTCTTTGCATCGTTTCCTTTGTTGATCTTTTCTCCCAAATCGATTCTCAGCTTCACGCAATCTTAAATCGATTTTGCAGCCAGGAGAATTCGCCTGGTTTTGAATTTGTTCGAGGCTAGGGATCCCAGTCCGTTTTGATTCGCCTTTCGGTATGCCTCTAGAATGACTATTGGGTGTTTGTAATTGTTACCTTGTTTCTGTCTTCGAATCCTTCTTCCCCTTTTACCCTTTTAAATTCCAGTTTGCAATGCTCTGTTTCTCTGTTGTACAATTCAGCCAGCTCTAATTTGCCCTGTTTCGATTCGCCTTCTCGTAGTTGCTAGCTTAGCTTGTTGTTGCTGTTCCTAATTTGCTAAGTTCGGATTGAGAAATTTTCGACTCTTCTGTTTTCTGTTTCTATTCCCTTGGTCTGCTCTGTTATTGGTTTCAGTCGAGTCTTTCTTCTTCTTCGTCTCTTCTATTTCTGGTAACTCAACAAACAATAGGAGAAGGAAACTGCAACCACCGAAATTTGAAGCGAGCCGTCACCCGTCGCCCTTCACCTGACTCAAACTGGAACACGCCTAACTCGCCATTTCCAGCTCCGGAACATGACCCATCGCTCGAAGTTGAGCCACACAGCCGGTTTCCCTCCGACCAACGTACGACTCCTCATTTCCGCCTCTCTTCACCAAGAAACCCGTTTTTCTCAGCTCGCCAACCCAAGTTCGAGCTCTCTCCACCACAAAATATGTTCAAATAAAAGGAAAAAGGAAGAAAGAAAAAGGAAAAAGAAAAACAAAGGAAAAGGGAAGAAAGAAAAAGGAAAAAAGAAAAGAAAAATCATTAACCCACAAAAAGAAAAGCAAAAATGAAAATAATGGATGACATTTTCATTATTAACTCGAACTTACCCCTCCACATCAACGCCATGTCAACACTCATTCTCCTCTTCCGTTGACTTTTGGATCTATTTGTAATTTTTGAAATCGTTTAGTACAAATTATCGGACGTCTCTGTAATAGTTTGAGATACAGGGACGAAAATGAAAAGGATCGATATTTAAGGGTATCATCTGTAATTTTCCCTATAAAAGTTGATATGTTTGTTTTGTCTAGTAGTTCAGGTGTGACTGTTGCTTTTGATCTTGTAGGTGGGTAAGGGCCGTTGATGAATTTTTCAGTGTTCTTCAGTCGAGCTCCCTTGGCAACCGCATAAAAAAGGTAAACAGTCAGTTGCTGAGTTTCATCCTCATCATAAATTTCCTACTAGACAAATGAAACACTCATCTCATCATGCACTTTGCCTAAGGCTAAACTTGAAACTATCACGGTTTGTCTGTCAGGAACACATGCCAGTTACCTCAGCCAATGCTCTAGAACCATCAAGTACTCAAGTTCCACATGTGAATATATCGTATAATGACCAGACGAATCAAAACGAGGAGGAAGATATGATTCATGCTAAAGCGATTGTCCAGGTCCAGGAGAAACAAAATGCAAAGATAGACCTTAATACACTGAAAGATGTAGCTCGTTCCCCAGAACAGGATCCTGGGGCTGACAGGAAACGCTTAAATATGCTGTCGTGTTGGAATCAAAACTCATTGTGGATGCTAGCGTTTAGAACAATGGGCACAACTTGGCCATTTGCAGGTTTGGTCTTTGCGTTCATCTTTAGAAAAAGGTTGAAGAAGTTTTTCTCTTCAACTTCTCTTACAAGGTGATTCAAAAGACTGAAACATTTGGCATAAACAGTCTACATGTAGTATTATGTCTAATTCTGTGTTGATCCCTTCGAAAAAATGTCTAGAAATTATTCAGTATATCGAAGATGGTTTTATCAGAACTTTGAAATGTATTCTTGGCTTGATTCTGATATCATATTGAAATGAAAATGTTAATTTTTTAACTCTGGATGATACCTATAATATCTTATAATTTGAAACAATTGCTTATAGAAGCAATTTTTGTACCGTTTAAATATTAATTCATACTTCAGAAAATATCAATCGGTCTTTCATGTCCTTCTTCAATGTGAATTCTTTTAAAATTTAGTATAAATTGAAATGTGATTGAGTTTATTAGTAGATTTGGTTTGGAATCTCGGAATTATTTGGTAATTCACAAAACTAAACTGATAAATTCAACCGGAGTTTTGATTAGACAATCTAGGTCATTAGATTGAGTGAGTGAAATGGTATTGGTTTGTTTATCAACATTACTTGGAGATACTGAGTTGACGATCTAGTGACAAACTGACTCGGTCATTCTCACTGCAAATATGTTTAAAGTCAGCCACCGCAATATCAGGTTTGGTGACCGATCGTGTTGATTAGAACACTGTTCTTAGAACTCCAAAATTCAATTGGTGTAATAAGCATCTAGTCTAGTGCCTAATAGTAATACCTACCTTACCTACTCTCTCCATGTTACAAGATTAAGGCCACATTTCAATGGAGAGATTCATGACCCGTCGTCGTGTGTTTTTCTATAGTAGTAATACATAGTGGTCACGTCATGATATTTTTTATATTATTTTTTAATATTTCTATTTATATATTAATTATATTATAAGAGTATTTAGATTTGGAAATTAACAAATTTACATTTTTTAAGTGGTTTTATAATTTATTAAGGTTCAAAATTTTAAAAAAATAATTTATTTTTCTAAAAATAAATTTAATATATTATAATAGTGTTTAGAAGTCTAAATAAATAAAATTATTTTTTTAGAGGTTGTTTTACGATTTTAAATTTAAATAAGAGAGAAAATGAGTTCGAGATGGAATAATCAAAAAATAATCAATAGTGGTCTCTAAGTAGATTCAAAGAAACGAACTTATTGATGATTTTTATTTAATTTTTTTGCATTTTCTTTTCTTTTTGAGTTTTTCATTTTTTAAATTAGACAACCTAAAAATTGTAATGAAAAGTTAAAACATAACCACAGCCACATGGCAGCAGGCTGCTGCCAAGAGACCAGAACCCGTGAAAGCTTGGCGCGCCATTAAAGGCGCGTTGGGGAAGGGCGGTGCGCCTTTCCCACAATACTTTCCAATGACGGCTTGGCCTAATCGTTTAATATTTTTGATTACTATTGATATTACACAATCATAAAATTATTATTTATATCGAGAATAATCTGTATAACTAATTTCTAAATTATATTTCCTAGACTTTGTAATAACATAATCACTTATTTAACATACATGTCTTATACTTAAATGTTTATGTAGAGTGTCGTGAATGGATCATTTTTCATTATATAATTTATGAATTAAATGATAAGTCTGATAATATTTTTTTCTTATATTATATTTAAGCTATAACGCTTCGGACCGGAGCCATCTTTAGTATTGACTCTAAAGCGACTACCTTCTTTACATCAGTTGAGTAGAAAATTTGCATTAAATTACAGAAAGTTGCGTTTGCACATGTTAAATCAAGGGCGACGACTAAGGGTCTGCCCCGTGTTAAATAAGTAGATTGCTTTTGTTTATGTAAAATGCCAACTGAGACGAAACCTGGGAAGACTTGTCTTAGTTGTCTTGACGGGCATTGTTAAAGTATATAATGGTTCCAAATAAGGGTGCTAACATTCCACATAACTAGCTACTACTGTATGTATATTCATCATGTCGTCAACATTGGCGAGCTTAATTATTCCAATAGGTTCATGTTACTAACTTACCACTCACTTACTTTTTAGTTATTCGCTCGAGTGGTAAATAATACGTTTTGTAGCTCATCGAAATTATATTAATATTAAAATATGTTGAGCTCTTGAAAGTTTATTCCGAACATTTCAATCTTTAAGAACTCGAAACATATTTTAAAATTGAAATTTTACCCATGATCTGTTCCTGTGAGATTCCAGGAAATTGTCAGTATTGGCGGGCTTAAACTTCAATATATGATGCCATTTGCTTCTACACATACCAATCATCCCTCATCATTTCCTGAGCTAGTTTCTTGCTCTCACTACTCCTTTCCAGTTTCCAACAGGCAACATTTTCTTGCTATCAAGATGGAAACTGTGACCTCAATGGCAGCCGAATCGCCATACAAAATGTTGCTAATGGCAGCCTTATCCCTCCCGAAATCGCACTATCTACTAGGATCATCTTTGGCTGTCACAGTATTCATGTATAACTTTCTTGAAATGCATTTTCTGACTGATCTCTTCTCTGGATTCAAAGGCCAGCCAGTGAAATTGACTTTCGGTCCCAAAAATAAACTCTACCGGGATGTCGTTTCGAAGTGTAAAGTTCTTCATGGAAGGTATAAACAGAATCCAATACCCTGTTCTTACTTGCAGAAGTTCAAGCATTGTTTTTTACTTACATTTTTCATCTTGGGTGATGGATTATTAGGTACTTGTCGACTCCATGGTTGTGTAGTCCTCATCTGCAAACTTTATTCTTGCATCGGTTTGGAAATCCGCCCTTTGTCAAATATTCCAGGTGAAGTCTAGGTTGACATACATTGTAAATTCGATGAATCAATTTCCAATTGAAGTAATGATTCTTTTGTGCATTCATCAGCAAATAACTATGAATGCATTGTACTAATGTCTAGTGTGATGCATTGTTCAGGCAACTGTTTACTACACCTGATGGTGGAACTTTAGCTTTGGATTGGATCATCAATGGCGAAGGTACTTAGTCATTCCCTTGAACATTTTTTGCTATGCTAATGTTCATTTAAGAGACACTGTTAGTCTAACGAAGCTTCAATTCTACTCATCTATCTTAATCTATATTGTTCGTACTAAATTTATGCTTACTGTTCTTAGCGAAGCAACCTGTGACTGAAGTGGAGTTTGCATTGAAGAAACACGATAAAAATCCTATCGTGATCATTATTCCTGGACTATCGAGTCATTCTCGTTCTGCTGTAAGCTCTTATCTCATTTCTGAATTCTGATTATCCTTTCTTCAATACCCTCACTAAACAAATACCTTGTCACTAGATCTTGATACAGTACTGATACATGCTTTTATTATGCAGTATCTCAAGCATTGCGCTGTCAAAATGGCTAAGCCAGGCAGGAACGTTGTAGTGATCAATCATCGCGGGCTTGGCGGTGTCTCATTAACTGTATGTTATTGATACTTACAATAACTGCACTTTATTTGTATTTCGTGTGCTTGTTATGGTGACTGAATACTAATAGTTACACTGAAAACAGTCCGATTGGTTCTATCATGGTGGATGGACCGGAGACATACGTTCAGTCGTTAAGCATCTTAACGTCCAATACCCCGAAGCTCCTCTGTTTCTTATTGGAACAAGCATTGGGGCCAATATGCTGGTATACACTTCATCTGGTCTTTACTGTTCCACTTGTTACTTTTACCTGTCAATGTGCTCATCTAAACTCTGTTCCAATACAAATGCCAGATGCAATGTTTAACATTATGCAGGAAATCTTCAGTTAGGCCAGTTATTGTGCCTGCGAAAATATTCACAGTTCGACGTGTGTTTAATTTCAGGTCTTCTACCTTGCAGAAGATGGAGAAGACGTTCCTGTAGTTGGAGCTGCATCAGTCTGTTCGCCTTGGGACCCTTTGGTTAGTCTTTTACTTGAGTGTTTGTCACCTTAAGCGAAAACCAGAAGAATACGAAATTCTGCCATGGAAGTTATTAACATCTAACTTTTGTTTCCCCTGCAATTTCCAGTTATGTGACAGGCACATGAGTCGTTACGCCAAGCAGCACTTCTACAGCAAAGCTCTTGCTGCTGGTCTGAAAGGTTATGCTAAAAAGTACGCCCAGCTCGCCTTCTTCTGTTAGTTCGGACTACTTGTACAATTCATATGAAACAGTTTGATGCTAACTACTCTTCTTGCAGGCACAAGGATGTATTTACGCGTGTTTCGAACTGGGAAGGTATTGATAAGGTAAACTTATGCTTTATCAACAATTTTGTGAATCTGCATTCTGAAGCTACAGTCTCAAATATACCGAATAATAACAGTTCGTTTTCTTTTATCCGATCCTCAGGCGGTTTACTGTAGGGATTTCGACGATTCTGCATTTCGCCACCTTGCAAATTATGAGGTAGTGGACGAACTGTGCTTTTAGGTGTTTTTTCCTTGTCATACATAGGTATTAGGTACTGATTGAAACGTTCCGCTTTTGCAGACAGTGGATACTTACTACAGACGCGGTTGCAGTGCCAGTGAAATAACAAAAGTCAAGGTTCCGCTTCTCTGCATCAGTGCCTTGGACGATCCAGTATGTACCAAAGAAGCTATCGGATGGGATGAGTGCCGGTATGTAGTATGATCTTCTAAGTGTGTTAATTATGGGAGGAAAGATCGCTATGGTTCAGTTCTTGAGTTGGAATCTTTCTGCTGTATATTGAGCAGATATATTTATGGTATGAATTCTTAGGTTAAACGATAAAGTTGTCCTAGCAACCACAGAGCATGGAGGACACTTACCGTTTTTCGAAGGGTTGGGAGCGAAGAACTTTTGGTGGGTAAGAGCTGTTGATGAATTTCTCGATGTTCTGCTCGCCAGCAAGCTAAGCAGCAGAGAAACAGAGGTGAGCAATAGCTGCTCTCTTTCATCATAAGTCACCTTCAACTATCAGAAAAGACTCTTGATGTAGAATGATAGTGTTATGACTTTCAAGTATTTTTCAGTTCGTTCAAGTCTAAACTAACGAAACATGGCTTAAATATTAGGCTGAAAACCCAGATTCTTCAGTCGACGCTAGAGAGGAATATGTCAACGGTTCAGACGGGAGGTCTACCAAGAAACAAAACCCGAACAATGGCAAGAAACGCCACGGTAATGCATTATTGATGATGGTTTACAAGATAATGAGAAGTACCTGGCCGTTTATGGGTTTGGCTTTTGCACTATTCTTCGGCAATCAGTTCAAGACTCCTTCATCTTAAATACCTTCCATAAGGCAAAGCTTAATGGGAAAACATCTTGTTCTATTCTTACACATTGTAGAAAGGGAAAGTTTACTTCCTGAGATACAGAGTAATCTTTCTTCAAGTTAGAGCATGTGAGAGTTTCTTGTATACGGACGGGTATTCAGTTTGATTCGTACTTAATACATCTCCTCGGTCTCACTCCGGTACACAGTATTTAAGAACAGAGAGAAGAAAAAAACCAATCATAGCACAAAGTACAAACTGAATGCTCAAGAAGAAGACAGAAACACATATATGCAATTGCATCATGATTCACGCATTTATTATAGCAATATACGAATAAATCTACATTTTGTTACGAGGTGGGGAAAAAAAAAAAATTGCTAGCCTGCTTATTGTTGCTGTCTCTGTATCTATGGAATAGCTTACTCAATTCATTCCTGTGAGTACCTAATACATGTTCATACTCCAAATTGCTTCCAACTGTGATGAACAAAAGGATTCTACTCAGAACACTATCTGTTTCATTGCATTAGCACCTATAATGACTCTCGAAACCACAAACGAGCTAATGTTTATACCACCTATATTTGGTCTAAGGTACGTAAATGTGGGTGATACGACTGCTATTCATTTGAAAGAAAGGGTAGGTTGGCCAAACGTAAATAGTTGACAGGAGAAGATAATATGCAAGCGGAGTATTAGGATCTAACTGCGAGACATCTTGACTTTAGGCATGGACTTCTTCATTTGGCGAGCGTGGTCTTTGGCCTCTTTCTTACGTAGAGCCTCGCCACTCAGTATAGACTCGGCCTCTTCCAATTTCTTTCTTTGCTCAGCTTTTCTCTTCTGCAAAGCTTCTTGCCTAGCATTCTGAAGTTCTTTGTAAATCTCTTGGGCGACCTTTGACCTGGCTGATTCTGTTTTAGATCGAGCCTGAAGCACAAATTTCATGTCAGAAAAAGCGATAAGTTCCCTATCATATGTAACGCTTAAACACTTCATTCTCGGAAACTACATGTTCCAAAGTTACAAGTACACCTACATGTGAGCTGACTTTGTATCTTCCGATGAAATCGATGTAATATGGCACAAGTGCAACCAGACGAACCATATCAGCCATGCGATTAGCATCAGGCAGAGCAAACTTGAATACCAGCATCTTCCTTCTTGAGCCCGAATGTTGATCAGAGAAATGCATTGAGATGAAATCTTTTCCAAATTGCCCAAAAACTTTGTCACCAAAGACCTTCATTCATGAAATCACAAGTTAAATCACATACTCCTGTATAGTTAACAAATTAAATCTGCATCTGTAGCACACACATTAGTAGAATTGTACTCCCAACAACAACTCTACCGAATAGAGAACGGCAAGAAGCAGAAGCATAAACCATCAAGTTCTCAGCAGTTTTTGCTTCTGTTTCAGCTACCATCCTAATGAACTATATCTACATATTCTCAAAAACAGGCATGGTTGTTCATTTCGATTACTTCACAATTCAGATACAAATGGATGTCACTATAATGTAGCATTCCAAACCAGCCAAACAAAGCAAACCAAATCAAAAACCAAGAAGTCGAGAACATGCTCTCCGAATAAATACCTGATCAAGCACAACATCAGTAATCAAATCCCCCGCAACCTCCTTCGACTCCGCCACAACCTGCAACTCCTCCGCAACCCACTTCCTCTCACTGACAGGCCCCACCATCACCCCAAACCTCTGCAAGTCCCTATACTCCTTATGCATCCACTTCGCCATCTTCCTCCTCGCCAACGCAAACACCACATGATCCATCGCCTCGTCATTCATATACACCTCAATCGTGATCAAATCCTTACACGGCACCACCATATTATACAATTTCGCCATCAAATCATGCCTACTCTTAAGCTCCATAGTCGCCAGCAATCCAGCGCAAAACCTCCTCCCACTACAGTAAAACTTAAACACATTGTTCCCATCCTGCAACAACAACGACGAATCCTCCGTCTCACCCACACCTAAGAAGCTAAAATTCCTATCGAAAATCATGTCCTTCGCAGCGAACTTCTTCGCCCAAGCCAAAGCCAGATTCTCATTGTGCCTCTTCCCTGTGAAGTAATTAACAGCAAACGCAATCAGAAACGAAACGCAAACGATCTCAATCGAGTACGAAGCCAAATTCTCCGGTGCAGTTGCAACTACGTCCTCCGATTTCTCAGGTTCGGATTCAGAACCGTTTATCGAATTAGGTTCGGTTTCTGTGGTTTGATGAACCGGAAAGCCTTCGAACTCGTCTTCGTCCCAGTACTGATCGTCAAATGACGTCGTGGAAGGGCGAGGGTTTGGAATTGGATCGGCATTGTTAGGCGTGTGATCGGGCGGTGGAGAGTTTGAAGCGATGGTGGAGAGAGAGATGGAAGGAGGAGGAGGTGTAATGGAGGGGATAGTGAAATCTTCGTCGTCTTCATCGGCGTCGAAGCCTTCGAAATTATGGGAGGTGGTGGGGGTGGCGGAGAGGTGGTGGAGGAGGAGGAGAGATAGCAGAGAAATGAAGGCGATGAGGTTTGTGTTTGGAATGAGAATACGAGATTTCTGCCTCTTCACCATTTTTGATGATCTGTGGAATTGCAGGAGTGAACTCTGTACTAGTAGTGTCAGCTGAAAACTGGAATCGTTAAGGACTTATTATGGATTGTCAAGTGGGATAATCTCCAAAAGATAGTTGGTTATTAGTTAAATAATTAGTTTCTAATTGATTAGAAATGAATTTTAAGTAAATTAAATTGATTAGCTTCTACAATTTAGCTGAGGTAATAGTAAATAGAAGTAAGAACTGAAATGAATTCATGTGTCAACTTCCCTATAAAACATACCCCACCCGACAATTAAACAGATTATGGGTAATTATCTATTAAGATTCTAATCGACCCATATGTAAACTCACTAAACATGCCATTTATTATGAGTAGAGATTGATAGACAATTGTAATTCCGAGAACTGAAGCCACCCTGCCCTAATATTGCACTTTCTCATTATGTATGCTCCAAGAAGTGGGGTTCTTCAATAAATCAGAATCTGCAACATCATTGGTTCATTTCATTAATTGTTTTTCATATTACAAATAAATTAGCTTAAATCAATTTCTCTGCAGAATACAACCTAAATTATACTATATCTCATTACTTAATGATCATTATAAAAAAAAATTATTTTAAATACACTAAATTAGCCACTGTCACTTTAGGTAGTAAGAGTGTGGTACACTACTGCAACCACATGTCGAATTGAGGAATTCCGATCGATTTTCTGATCAAATTGATGACGTGGCCGCCGGAATTATGATTTTTCATTCAAATTCGTATTTGATCCGTATTTGACACGTATTTTTGTATTTGAAATTCAAATACGGGACACGTGTCCCGTCCACGTTAATTCTCAATATTAATTGTGTATTACAATTATAAATTAATTTTAAAAAATTACAAAAAATATTTTAAAAATTATAAAAAATAAATAAATTAAAATCGCATTAGCTACAAAGCTCTCATGTTCTGACAGTTGACTCGAATTTTTAAAAATCAAATTGAATTACGGGACACATGTCACTCTCTTGTAATTTCTGGGTATAAAATGTTTAATATAATTAAAAAATGATGTAAAATATTCTGAAAAATATTTTTAAAAAAATTAAAAAAACATTTTACATTTTGTTCTAAAATAAATAAATTTAAAAAATACGATTTTCTATAATAAATATGACGAATCACTTGCAAAATTCAAAAGTCCAAATGAAGGTTTACTATAGCAAATAACATTTTTAATTTTTAAAATTTTTATTATTCTTTTTATATGTAATAAAATGTGAAATATTTTTAAAAATATTTTTAAATTTATTAAACAGTTTATACCCATAAATTGGCTAATGAGATTTTAATTTACTTTTCTTTGTGTTTGTAAAAAAATGTAAAATAAATTTTTATAATTTTTAAAATATTTTAAAATAATTTTTATAGTTTTTAAAATCATTTTATAATTATACTACACAATTTATATCGAAAATTAATGTGGCCGCAACACGTATCCCGTATTTAAATTTCAAATACAAACCTACATGTCAAATCGGATCAAATACGAATTTAAAAGGAAAATTACAATTTCGACGATCACATCATCAATAAGATTGAAAAATCGATCGGTGTTCCTTAATTGGACAGATGGTTGCAGTAGTATAACTAATTGATCACTCCACTTTTAGTGTACTAAAAGTGTTAGTATTTCACTTTAGTGTAACTAAATTTTACCTCCACCGTTGACCTGGATAAGTCCCCAATAGTGGAAACTGGAAAGTAAAATAAACTTGATCACCAAACTAGAAATTATTTATTTCATTAGTTTCACAATTTAAATATACATCTCAGAATTTAATCATTGCCAATGTCTTACATATCTTGATCGACTCAAGTATAATACTTTGTTCCACTAGTTTATTTATAAAAATGTAGCAAAAGAAAGTGTGTATGCACAGAGAATCAAGTTAACTATAGATCACACTGTTCAATACCATCATTATGTCAATAATAGTTAGTAGTCGACTGTAGTCTGCCAATTTGATTACTCCGACATGGTTGCACGGTGATGGTGGTTATAAATCAATATGGATATGAGCAGGCGAATCAACCTGCAAGATGCAAGCTCGCAAGTTAAAGGAGACCTGCTGTGGTTATATCACTATTGAGAATGAAAATGGACAATTACGAGTGGCGAATGACATACAAATTTTATGTGCACCCAGGCGACCAGTTCAAAAAAAGCCTTCTTGGCTTGACACCAGGTAAAGATGATTGCCTTCATCTCGTTGGTTTCTCTTCTTCAAGAAACAAGTGAATAATAGATCCAATAACTTCATTATCAGATACAGTTGCGCTCTGTGGACCAAAGATGAGAAAGTAGATAACCACAGGTTAGCAAAATGAAAGTGTACTCAAATTCAAGTGCAAACAATTCATTTATTTTTTTTTAAGGCACAGATTGCTCTGAGTTGAAAAACTAGCTTCATTAGTGAAAGTAGATGCTGGGCAAACTTCTTAAAGCCCATAGAAAGAGATTCAGGTTTAGCAACTCCAAAGTTTAAACAGCTGAAGCTTGACTCAGCTGCACAACAAATATCAATCAAAACTTTGGCTTAAGCCTCAGCAGAGATTGGTGATCAGTTGCAGAATGCATTCTGAATCTAAAATGCGAAGTTTGAAGCGTTGAAGGTTGAAATTGGAAGTATGTACATATGATATTATTTCTTCGAGAAATAACCAAACAGAAGAATCATTCATATTGATAAATAGCAACTCTATTGCAGCAAACAGAAATGGCACCTGTGGCTTGCTAATTAGCTCCTTTAGAATTGAGTGAAGAGTCAGGCGCAGTTCTTTGAAGAGGACAGCAGTTTGTGCAGGTGCTGCCATTTTAAGCCAGTTATCTACTATAACTAATCCTGTCTGCAAAACAAGCAAAAATCATTAAAGACACTTGCCAACATGCAGTTTGGTACAGAACTGGAGTAAATACAGAGATGGTGAGATCATAACGCATGAGAAATGACTGAATTCGTGGAAGTTGATCGGCAATGTACCTGATGATGAACATTTAGAGACCCTCCAAATAACAGAATAGAGTAGGGTGAGACAATTGTGGTGTCTCTCAGAAATACTCTATTCGTCTCAACCTGCAGTAATATTAAAAATAAGGCAGTTATAACATGAACAAGGAAAGCAAAGACTGGAATGAGATTAGAACGGCAGGAATATACTTGTATGATTAGGATGCACACCCAACCTGATATACCATTTATTGGGGTTTATTAATAGTCCTATTCCTCAAACTTTGGACCTAGGATACAAATTTTGACGCTGATTTGTTTAAGATTTCCATGTTATTTCCCCATTTTTTCTGGTGAGGCATTTTTGTCACTACAACATTGCCTGAAATTTCTGACATATTCTTGCCGACCTAACTTGAGTAACAAGGTTACAGAAGTAAAAATGAAATAGCAATTGTGCTAATGAATTTAATACTAGGTCTCAAATGGGTTCATTTTTCTCCTGCTTCACATTTCCCCACTTTTGCCCCTAAGTTGGTCACAACTGAGAGCAGAATCAATGCACTTGAACAATGTGAAGCATGGGCTCAAGATTGTGCAGTCTTAAGAAACATACATACCTTTTCCAGAAATACAAGGAATGGATACTGGAAAACTTTCTGTTTGCTGTTGATTGAAGAGGGGTGTATTTGCACTTCTCTTTTCCCATCAAACCACACAGGGCGACTTCCACTACTGCCAACGTCCATCGAAGCAACATTAGGATACAGGCCTGCACATAGTATTGCCTGCAAAATGTTCCGGGAGAACTAATAAGAAACGGGGTGGAACTATACAATGAGGATATTATTAAAGACTCATCATTTGAACTGTATCCATGGATGGTATACATGATTTTCTCACCATAACTAATCATTTATGGACTTATGGTCCGTACAAAGTCTTTCTTTTGGAATTCTGGTGAACTAAGATTACCCAGGAGACTGATGGAAAGGGTAAGTGGGTAGATGGTTAACTTCACCATAATGGATTCATTGTGGACCCTTACAAGACAGCCTTTTGTAATTCTGGTGAACAAAAATACCCGGCTCTTACAGGAAGACTAATTGTAAGCAAATATTAACTTTTCAATATTTAAATGCTCAAGACTAAATTTTCTAAGACCAATGAAGAACTAGCAGTTCTTATAATGAAATATGAAGCAGTGAGAGTTAAAATGTTTAAAGGGCTTCGCATGGGGTTTTACCTTCACTACTACTGAATGACTTGAGTACTTGTTGAATGGCTGTGACAAATCTGACAGCCAACTGTTGAGCTTTTCTTTCTTCTTCGATCTGACCTGCTTCAAAAGATCACCCATTAGAGCAATGTGGACATCAATAGTGTAAAAAACAAAAATTGGGTAAAGCCAAGCATCGAAAGATAATTTCGGCAAATTACAGAACATTCTATATAACAAATTACACAAAATTTGCAATAAATTGGCATATACAATGGTAAAGTAATGCACTCTTACCAAAAATCTAAAACATTTAGCCATGAGGTTCGGCATAGTCATAAAATGAAATGAGCCCGAATACCACAAATTCAAAAATAAACTGCCAATTGATGACCAATCAAGGACTTGGTAACTAAAGCAGAAGTACCTGATGATTCTTAGGTATACTTATCAGCCCAATGTCCGCAAGCAACGTACCAAATTGTATTCTCATGTCCCTGGTATAACAAGAATGATTAGCAATACGAAATTCTAATTTGTACTTGCTATTTTCAAAAACTGTGCTGAATTTTATTTCCAGTGAGCAGCTATAGCCAGTTCATAAAGTTGATTAAGTAGCAATGCCTTCAGATAACAACAGGTTAAGAAGGCTGATATGTATATTTATGCTTTATATAGGCACAATTCAAGTGTCGTGGATTATGTTCTCGTCTGTGTGATCCACAGTGAGTTTAAATCTGTCTCTCTGAAAAAGTTGAGTCTTAATGGCCTAAAAAATTCAGCTCGACAGAGAGGAGAAAAGCCATACCTTATCATGTACAGAACTGAGCTACTTAGATAATGTGTACTGCAGAATTTGTGTGCTGCATTAGCTCCATGCTGCAAGAAGAGATCAAATATGCTCTGATAAGAAAATACCATCTAATAATAAGTAATCATTGTAATGACACATAGTAGGCCTATTTCAGTTTAATAAAAAAGAATTATAATTTTGTAGCATGAAGAGAGATTTCTACGGGTTTTCACTAAATATGTAAGGCTATCTACTGCTGGTCTTCTTTCATAATACTGCTGATTTAAGCGTATAGCATCATTCTAATTTCCACACTCTATACAACTCAAAAATCTGAATATATGCATCAAATTGTATTAATTCTGAGTGCTCTGGTTCATCAGAAGGTAAACAAAAGTTCCTCCCATCAATCAATTTCACACCTGCGGACATACGTTAATATAGGACATACGTTAAATATTATCGTCGATTAGTTCAAAAGCAGGTGATTTAGAGCTTCAGCAAATGGGTGAGAGTGTGGAAGCTTAAATATTTAGGACTATATGATATGTTTTTTGGGTAATTAGATCTTTGGAACCTTCATTCCACATCCAAACATCATAAACTAATATAGCAATGAAGTCCTCTCCAGTTACATTATAAAACTATAAAAAGAAAATGAGTTGAACAGCATCCATACTCACCTCACTCAAAATCTTTTCCCATTTTCTATACGCAACCATCATTACTAAATGATCAGATTGCTTGCAACCATCAGTCGCAGCAGCTGCTTCACCAGTCTGATAGGTTAACACAGCCATCTTTGCTCTTTCAACACTGTCCTTCTGCACAATATATTTCTCATAACATTGTAACTTATTCTTTTGTAAAAGAGAGGAATTATGTTCGGTGAAACAAGTACAAGACATTTCAGTTGCACAGACAGATGCCTATATAAACACAGTAAAAGAGAAATAGATTTTTTCCTTGACATACCTCATCTTTTGGGTACACAAATGGTGATTTGTAGCTCAAAAACGCTGAAATTGTAAGAATGGGAGATAAACAGCCAAATATTCCACCATAAATCATCATCTATGATTTGAAAAGGAAGATTTACATTAGAATTCTGAAATATCTGTGCAAGCAACGGGCTGACAAGATGATTGTATATGCATACCTTTCCAATTAGAACATCAACGGGTAGTTTAGCCAGATGATAACCAAGAGGTGTCAACTCTTCATTTCCATCAATGGCACCAACCTAAACATGGTCACCGAAACAGAATTATCAAATGGCAACAAAACAGAGAGTGGGATGTACAGATGAATGGAAGCTAATTCATCACAAGTTAAGTTTTGAGGCATTTTAGACACCGCCTATAATATTTTGGACGGAAACCCCTCTGTAGCAATCACAGTCCAACTCTTTTCTTTTCTTGCATCAGCAGAATATTAGAGAATTAGGCCTCTGTTTCCTTGAAACAAAGCCATTGCTGTCTGATACATTGCCTAGTCAACAAAAATGTATTGTGCAGGGCCAGTCGGATCATAAATATTTGAAAAAGAAAGGTAGGCACCTCATAGAGTGATGAAACTGCTGATGCAATTGCCTCTTCCTTTGGAGGTTCCAGAGCCTTAAAAGTGGAAGTTTTCAAAAGAAAGAAATAAATTAAGGAAAGCATTGGTGCTAAGATTAGTATACAAGTGTACAACAAAGTACAAAAGACGTATATATCAAATAAATGGCCAACAGAACAATAAAGTACTTGCCTCAGAGAGAAATTGCTTTATGTAACCAAGAGAAAGTAGCTTCACTTGTAGACATAACTCAACCAACGGCATCCGCATCATCTCAGGTATCTAGACAGCCCCAGATAGATACAAATATTATAATCACATTGCATCAGGCGAGCAAAGCAGTAGGAGTAAATACCATTTGTTTTAGCATTCCTTATTTTGGTACTGATAGGGGGGTACCTGGTATGGGCGCATACGATTTTCATATCTGTAGAGTGTATACAAACAGAAGCAAAGTCCAGGCTTTACACGTCCAGCTCTTCCACGGCGTTGCCTTGCATTTGCTTGAGATATCCAATCTTCAACCATGCTTGAAAGTTTCTATTTGCGTAGTGACACAAAAAAAATGGGTCTAAGACTAATTACAGTACATGCCAGCATATTATCAATATCATATAGACATATAGTAGTATAGTACTATATATCTCATGAATAATTTTTCTGCTAAGAGATAAATGCATGCATGTCATTTGGGAAGACTATAGGGAAAGAAAGAGGATACAGAAGCTACAGAAGAAAGTCATTTGCCCCCATCAGTACAACAATAACAATTGATTTCAGTACACAGAATTTAATAAGTAAACATATATACCATGCCTAGTTTACATCAAGAGTGAACTAAGTTTCTTCTTTCCCTGTTGCAGTCTAATTTTTCGCTTATCAGACAGGTAACAAAGAATCAACAAACTGCTTTCTGTTAGTAGCCATCACCATTTATCCTATATATAAAGAAGTCTGTGGAGATAGAACCAACCTTCTGGGGATTATAGCGATTCTCTTTATGTTTTCCACAATCTACTACATACACAACATCATCTATAGTAATACTTGTCTCTGCAATATTTGTGGCAATAATAACCTGCAATAGATATTTCAGTACCATGTCAGATATGCAAGTAATGGAATGACTAGCAGGCATAGAACACGTGTAGTCCCAACTCCAAATGTGTATGCTTTACCCCATTCTCCCTATGCCCCGGGCTCATCTTCATTCATTTCTACAAAATCTTTTTTTTTTAAGGATTAAAAAGGATAGAAGTTTCGACAAGATACAATATAAATATGTCTTTGATCAGGACAGGGGGGAGTACTATTTAAAGAGCATATACTCGTGTTGCCAGAAAAGTAAACCTGCCTGACCGTAGAAAAGCCTACTATGTTCCTATATTATTAACTCTTCACATTTTTCTATAGTATAGTTGTTTAACAGATTCAAATATGGGTCGTCAATAAAAAAGTGGATGAAGTCAGGATGAAGCTTAATTGATATGCATGTTTTCTCAAGAATGAGGAACTGAAGTGTTTTGGATATTTACACCAGACCATTACATGGTGGCCTGACAGATATAGGCACATAGAACTGGGACAGACTAAATTTGAGCCCAGGGTAAGTTCTAGGTTGGTGAGCACAACGACTCATTGGAATTGCTTCGCTCCGAAATTAGAAGCAGGTGGTTCACATGAACGCTGATAACATTTCAGATCGTCTACCTGAGAACAGATTTTCCCTAACTCATTTGGGTTCAGAAAACATTCAGACCTCTTGACTCTTGAGTGTTTCAATGAATCATAAATATATATCCAGATATATCCAGTTAAATCAATGCAAAATATATTTCTTAAATAAACTGACATGCTTATAGAATCCCTTTACAGTGTGAATTTTAATAAATGTGAATTTTCAAATTAGAGGCAGTTCTTTGAAATGGAACTATCAAGCAAGATATATACCTTGCGAATGCTATCTGGGGGTTTCTGAAACACTTTCTTTTGATCCTCAGGGGCAATAGATGAATGTAATGGAAGGACCCACTCTGATGAATGTCCACCAAATCGGCGGGAAGCAGATAGTTTATCTTGTAGCATACTTATTTCAGCAACTCCCTATTAGATGAGTAATTAACAACACATTCAAAAAATGCCCACATGATAGCATTAAACTGATAAAATAGAAGTACAAAATGGCCCTACCGGCAAAAATACTAGTATGGCTCCCTCAGCATAAGTTTCATCAATATGGCAGACCAGGTCCTCCAAAATATCATAATCAATAACATCTTCATTTAATCTTCTCTGTAATTGGACATTAAAAACATAATAAAAGAACAGGGTGAAGGCATGACTTACATATGACATGACCTGATCGAGAAACTTAGAAACCAATTTGACTCGAGAAATGGAATGCACACTGACAAAAGGTGATACATACCAAATTTTGACGAGTTTGCTCACTGTAATTTAGATAATTACTTTCAATATAATATGGATTAATAATTTCTTCAGAAAGTACGGACTCATCTCCCCAGCCAGATAACACAAGATTTTTTTTCCCTCTGCTGTTGTCAACAGGAGCACGCTGCACATCAACAGAAGCAAATTTCAGAAAAATATTGTCTAACAATGAATTGGGATACTAATGCCCACCAATATGTAGTAATATTATATACCTTACTCAGTACACACAGCCAACCATAATTGAAACATTTTGCAAAAGATAACTATTGTGTTTGACACTATCCTTGAAAAACTTAGACAGGCAAAGCCACAAACACTACATTAATATGCATCATAGGGATTTTCTAATGTGTATTGTCTTAGAGTTACCATTATTCGTATGGTCGTGGGCTTCATCTTCATACTATTTTTGGAACCTAGTCAGTTAAGGTGATGATGTTATACTAAAAAATAACAAAAGAAAGAAATAATAGAAAAGAAACAACAATAAAAGACAAGCTCAAAAAAAAAAAACCGCATCATATGGAGGTGAAGAACTAAGCAGGCTGGCAGAGAAGTTTAAGATGTGATGCTGGACAATTATAATGTTGACACTTGCCCCCATAAAGTTCGCATGTTGAACAGCTTCCCACCCACACAAAAGACCAAACTTTAGGGGCCAGGTTCCACACACAAAAACTTTATGGGAAATTCCATACAAACGGAGAAACTTGAAGGGGCAAAATGCTTTTTTGGCCTCAACTCATGTAATAAAAATTGTTACCTTCTTTGTTGAAGATATTCCATAGTTTATAGACGAAGGAGAATCTGAAGCAAGGCGGTAGCTCAATTTTTCATGTATATCCTCAAGAAATTGAGTTGACACAGGGTGCGTGCGGCCTTCAGCAGTAACAACTGGGCAATAACCAAAGTACTTAGAGAACATGTGTGAATCAACAGTTGCCGACCTGCACAACATTAAAAATCAGCCATCTTGGTGCAATGTGGAGATGGAGAAATCCACCAAAAAATAGTATGGAACTGAATGTATATACTACTTCTATCTAAATTATCAACATACATAAGAATAACTTTTAAGCTTGATTTTCCGCCAGCACGTTGCTTCTCAAGCAGATTCTTTAGAATGATGAGCAGAAAATCCCCCTGCAACACAATAAGAACGTGCAACAATTTGTTTCTATTCATATTAATAATAATTGGCAGACCTTACTGTACACGGAAAGATTTTAAAAAAGTGGATACTGCTTGAAATATACAGGTGTGTTCTACCTATGATAATCTCCAAAGGAGGGGTATGTACTCTTTACTTGTGCAGTTGTGCTTATGCAAAAATGTCATTTTTTTTTTCAGACACTAAATATGCAACACATAAATAAAGGTAGGGATTTCGAAAATGAAGCCAACCAACCTAGCATTTGATTTTTGAAAGTCTTAAGATGTGACAGTTACATCACCAATATTAGATCACCTCTACCTATGTTTACATTTCAAGTTCACGCTCAGAAGGCATGAATACTATCAGAATACATTAGGCTCACCAGAAGAGACCGCTCATGAACTTCATCGACTACGATATGACTAACTCCGGCCAAATCTTTATTTCCCTGCAAATTTATTGAAATATTTTAGTTATAAAGAAGAGGAAACAAGCTTATCAGATTGATCTGGGAGGTATTTTATTATACTGTGTAATTATATCAAGATAACTATTGACAGGTTAAGTAAAGGGCATACCAATATCATCCTCAGAAGAATGCCAGTTGTACAAAAAAGAAGCTTTGTCTTCTCATTCCTGAAGTAGTGTTTTCGCACATAAAAGGAACAAACTTTATATTGAAGCACGATAATTTCATCCACATTCATATATATTCCACGAAATGTCATTTGCTCATGGAACAAATACTCCTAAAATGGACAGAAAAAATCACCTAGCGCTATCAAGACGGACTTGATAACCAACTAAAGAATCATTTGATCCAGGAGAGGACTCAAGACGCTCAGCAGCAACTCTTTCAGCAACAGAAACAGCCTAGGGATGAAGAAAACATATCAATATACCCATTAGGCAAAACAGCTTTAAAAAAATTATGAATATTTGACTTTGACTTTCGCATTTAAGTCTGACAGTGCGTACTGCTTGCAGAACCAGGGAGCCATACACAGCTGGTGAGCTGTATGAACTCATTTCAATGATTCAGCAACAACACTGAAGCACAAGAATAGAGAGGAGTTTCACACGTTGTCATTTTAATTACAAGCAATCTCAGGAGCTAACCGCCCAAAGTTATTTGTTCTTCCAAATGGATGGATGACAGTGGACATAATACCTTGCGTTAATACTAAAACTAACTCATGTTCCCTACTAAGATTCAAGTGTATGGAGATGGTTGCCATCCTGGATTTCAGAAATAGAAGAACTTCTGTTAAAATTGCCAGGCGGAGTGCAAAGGTAACTTTTTAAGATTATATGCTTTTTGCAGATATCAGAAACCAGGCAAACTCAGACAAAAATCACAAATGAACAATGCAGATTAAAATGAAGATAAGTATATGGAAGAGATTGAAATAATGAATAATACTACTGACCGCAATTCTCCTTGGCTGTGTACATATTATATTACAATATGCACCCCGTCCTGCTTCAATCATATCATCCAATATAAACTGAGGGACCTAGAATCATCACATGATTAAAATATAAATGACCCTCCAAAATCCAAATTATTGAAAGCATAGATTTGGAAAACTACCATGAGTCTCATACCTGAGTTGTCTTTCCACAACCAGTTTCCCCGCAAATTACTAATACGTTATTTTCCTCTAGTAAGTACAAAATATCCCCTTTCAACTCAGAAATAGGGAGCCTAGATCTTGATCGCAACATCTCCTACTCAATGAGAAATATAGACACATGAAAATTCAGAATAAATATTCCATTTGTAACAAACTCAAGACACCTACATAAAATAATGATGATATATGATATAATTCATGCAATTATTAAAAAAAAAATGAGTTGTGAAATACTATTCAAACGGGCTTGATTTAACATTGCTGTGATACATTGAAATTTATAGGCGAGTAAGAAATTGAGTGAGTTATTAATTCCTGGGACAACTCTTTAACTTGTATGCTATAGGCTATACCACCATAAAGCTGCATTTGAAACTTGAAGGGTGATAAGACCATAAAGCTGCATTTCAGCTGGACTCCCTTTTTAATCAAAATCTCAAGCCAGAAAGACATCAAACCTTATATTCCTCCACGTGCTTCTTTCGATCTTGTTCCTTCTTCAGATAAAAGCTTTCAGCATCCAGATCTCTGCCCTTGGCTGCATAGGACACTATGAGGATAAGGGAAGTTGAGATGATATTCAAGAGCTATAAAAAATATTCAGATCTTCTTGAGGATAATGAGAGCCTTTAACTTAAATTTGTTTTGTACATAAAGATCCAGTAACAAATTCAATAATCATCACCCCTGGTAAAAGAAAGAGTGCAATAAGGGGATAATACCAAGCAGCATTAGAAGATAGAATAATCTCCAGTGGTTGATATATATAAACAACCATATCCATCATGCAGAGACAAATGGCCAGATATTTATGATATTGCATGCATATCAAAGGATGCAGGCCTACAGAGATAAAAGAGGGCTGACAACATAATATTACTCAGAACTTCTCTGTAGAAAGTGACTAAGGTACCCTTGACACATGAGGAAATGTTTTGTATTTTTCAAATAACCGGTTTGCAGGATAGTAAACATACTTTGAAGTTGAACAGAATGCTCCGTGCCAACAGTTACTTCCTCCACATTATTAGGTATTTCTATCTTCCCTTGGGGAGCAATATCAGTAACACTATCACCAACAACAGATGTAGCCTTGTCAACATTCAATAAAGCATCCACAAAATCAGCCCTCCGATCTTCCACCTTGTCACCAGCAATTCCCAAAATTTCTCCTGATTACATAACATTGCGAGCATCAACTGACTTAGAATTGAAATGGCAAAAAATGAAAAACATCCATATGAGGCATCATTTATGGTTTTCAACCAAAAATAAGTAACATAAATCACCTTCTTTCCACCTCAAAACAACCGAAGCATATGGCTCTGATAGTGCTAAGTGAATTGGGAGATCTGGAAAGAGACAATGGAGTGCATAAGCTGCAACTCTGTTTTGTGCATCCTGAGGTGAAAAGTGTTAACGTGGAGAGACTTTGCAAAAATTCTAATGAGATACTAATGCTCAGGTGTAAAATGTTGAGAAATTGAATTGATCACCTATTGCATATATTATTTAGTTAGCTAGGAGTAATGGGCGCAAGAATCAGAATTTTAAAATACTTCACCATCCTGACAAAACAAGTTCTTGGTCGAATTACAGGGAATAGATGCATGTACAAAAAATGATAACAAAGATTCATATGCCAATAAGATTGCTGAATTCTTATCTGATTCTGTATGCTTGGAAAACTATAAATCAAGTCACGTACTCACATTGTGATCCTATCTACACATAAAATTTACATGGATGTTCTACAAAACGACATTATGGCTCTTCACACATAGATATGAGTGTACTGTATTTATCTCCACAGTAAAGGGTCAAATACTATTAACATTTGTGATTTGTCATTAGAAATGCCATATGCACATACGCTGACGCCCAAGCATTACATGTGTTTTGTGTCTCTATCCAGGAAGGACTGTCATATTGACTACATTGTAGTAATTGATATCGTGTAAATTTCCTACATCCACGTCACATCTTACTACAACTTTCAACCAGCCTCAGTCTTTTTCTCCCCCCAGTATGCATTGCACATGGCCTGTTCTTAGTGAGATCATTGGAAATGACGTCTCACAAGTGTATTTATAATTTGAAGCATAATGCAGCTGCTTAATGGAGTCTGCAGCACCTGAGAACTATCTACTTCACTATGTCCTACTATATACTTGTCTATTTTCAGACTGAAACTCTAAAATGGCAAAGGTCAGGCTTGTACCTCAGTTGTACTGGATATTTTGTCTTCAGTTGGAAGCTGAATCATTGTAAGACCTCCAGCTTTTCTATTCTTACCCCTGCCACTAGCTTTCCGCAATACGCTGACAGTGTATCCATAATTACGTCCTACATCAGCAACTTTATTATATTTTGGAGCTTCCCAGCCTGATTTCTGGCAAAGTTGGTGAAGAACAGCCTTTGGAATCTTCGTCGGATCGCCCTAATATTATAGTCCATGTCAGAAAAAATTACTAAATGAAGAAAATATAACGAATACAAACAATGTACCCACTACTTAAGAAACAAGTAAAAACAAGAAACAAGTTACTGACTGGAAGAGGGGAGGTTGGAAAAGATATAATGTTAAAGACAGAAAGCATGCTCAACGGGAGAATGCTGATGTTATACCATGAATATTTAATGAGTACACAAAAAAAAAAAAAAGGTAATGAAATAGGATCACAGATTTGAAGACAACAGGTTGCAAATTAAGAAACACACTAATGTACAAGCCAAAAATTTGACACCAAGTTACTCCTTGAGTGTGCTTCAAACCCGATTGGGCCAGACATTTTGACCGTCGACCAGAAGGTTTACAGGTACCCAGTGAGAGAAAGCATGAAGCATTCAGGAACCAGTAAAAGAGAAGTGGTGAACTGATATTTTTCTAATCATGTTTCATCCTTTTTTTTTCTCAATACAGGAATCTACCATTTTGTGTAGATATAATTATTCAATGTGAATATTATACATATTTCAATTAACGATCATGTCATAAACCGCACAATGGCTTTATAGGTCACAAGGGCCGAACAACAATGTGAGAACTTTTGGAGGGTACACCTCGATTTTCTGTTCCAGCTTTGAAAACACAGTACCCGGTTACTACTTACTACCATGTCAAGGACAGAAAGATATTACTGATGTTTCACTTGCAGCTTCGCCTCACACATAGCTAAACCATAACCTACCCAATTTCACTTGGATTTATGCAGTCCAAAAAGTAAATTTACAGTATAACATTATTCATTCAACTTAACAAAGCCCCTAATATACTAAGTTGAGCAATAAATGAACATGCGGCCTACCTTCTTCCAGATTCCTTCCAATTTCTCCAAGTTCTTCCCGCTACAAAATTCTTTCATTTTTTCTTTCTTTTTTAGTTCCATAATTTCAGGAGGCAAAACTTGTTCAGATGCACCATCCTCCAAAAAAAAACCACCAATGTCTAAATCACCTGATTCTGATTCCTCCTCAACACCATCACCGTCCTTTGTAGGACCACTTGTGGAAGCATTGTCAGGTAGGGTTCCATGCAGAACGAAACCACCCGTCCCCTTTTCATCAACTTCAGGCCCAATCTCTGAAGGTGATGGCTCATCTCGTATATCACACATATTACCAGTACCAACACCATTGTTATCTGATGACAAAAGATCAGAAGATGCATCCTGAGCAGATACTTGATATGCAGAACTTGCATATCCAGACTCCAAAATATCAGCCGATAGTCCTGAAATCACATTGATGAATAATTCAGTCGTTTCAAATCTATCCAACACACAATAAATGGAAATCGATCTAATTTAATGTAGTCTTAGCTGTCTTGCCATAATATATTTGAGAAAATTAAAAGAAAAATAATGATAAATCTTGGGGTACCTAAGCTCAATATTTCCTGCTTAAGTTTCCGAATAAGTAAGCCGGCCTTTTCCTGGCTTTTCTTGTCCTTTCTCTCTTTAGCACTTGCAGCTTCCAGTCTAGCAGAATGGTAATCAGCTACAATAGCTTCATAATCTTGTCTTGGTTCCAGGACCTACAATGGGAAACATATGAAACAGGAAAGCAGGTCTTCAGAAGTAATAAATGGAGCTTGTATGTATGTATTCATTAAATGGCCAAATCTTGTTAAGTGCAAGTAGACATGGAGGACATGGATGTTAATCACCCTCTTCACAATCTCAACCAGTTGATATAACTCAAACTGAAAAACATCAAATTTGTGGTATTTATGAGAGGATCACGTGAAAATCCAAATGAGTAGTAAAGAAAGGATGATTCAGATGACTTTGTTAGAAATTGCTACCAACAAAAGAAAAATCATAACAGTAGATTTTCATCCTCTGTTTGACATCTTTATACGGAAAATTTTATTTCCTTCCTTTTTTTTTTTTTTGGTCGATATTTGTGTGATTGATAAGTAAAATGAGATGTGATTTGGTGTCCGAACAATCATTATCCACAATTTATATGTAAAAAAGTAACAAAGATGTTGGAAATACTGGATAGATAAAAAGCCGTAAAGATAAACTAGTGTCGAGATGCCAAATCATTTCATAAATGTAGGTGACAGGTTTTTTTTTAAGAAAAAGGAAGAAGAATAAGTTGGTTTGTCACGTTCATCATGTTTATCACAGTGTTAAGTATTGAAGCAAATGCTGCCTGGCAGATCAAATTTGTAAGCCTCAGGGGATAGTAAACACACCAAGATAGGCAACTTTAGTTTTCTAATCACAATGTAACTTTTACCGAAATAATGGCATGATTGAGAGTAGGGTCAACAATTGAAACAAGAAAGTGAATTTCTCTGTGTATCTTTTCACAAAGAAAAATCACCAAGTTACTCAGTACACAGATCACCATGGTAACAAAATAGCCTGCACACCAACAATTACGTACCTTCTGTGAAAGTCCATCTTCAATTAGATCAGTTTCCCAGGAGTCAGATTCATCCTGCAGGTATAAATTCTCTTTAGTGATCTCAAAATGATATCTGATCAAGACGATGTTTCATATTGTTAGCATTGTAGCACACGTAACTATATACAGACTAAAAGTTAATCCGTCCAACCAAGAAAGAAGAAAAGATCCAGAGTTCACCAAATATCCCAAACACAATATTATCCGTCCTTTTGGTGCTAAATCAAGTGACTCCAGAGTACATGAAAAAATTAAATGAGTTCTCCATTCCAAATACAACTCTATAAGAAAGTAAGATGAGAAATTTCAGAGTATATATGATTGTAGAATAAGGGGAAGCTGCATAGGACCGCTAAGCATGCTCTACCGAAACCGCCTACCTTCATAAGTTTAGTACATATAGTAAATAGTAAAACAGAAAATACACAAAGTGAAAAATGAATATCTGAGTTTGAAAAGAACTCTCGACAAGCAGCATTTGAAAACATATATTGTGCGTCTTCGTCCAAGAAAATTAAAATGGACACATGCCAAACTTGCAATAACTAATCTTATATCTAAATATACTGCATCCAGAAACAGTGTAGGGAGCACACATGCGTCCCTGATATGGTTCGTGCAATTTAGACCTTGATCACAGCATAACATATTAACAATAGCACTTCAACTTGCACTGCATTCCATAGAATTAATGATCTAAAATAAACAGATGCAATTAAGTTTGGCATACATGTTAGGGATTTATCATTAAACACAACATGAGATACATATTTAAAATAAATATAGCAGAAGTATCTAGAGCTCATCTTTAATCTGTCCAAAATGTGGCATAAAAATACCTCTTGTTGTTCCATATATTGACGAATCCAGTCTGCTTGAGAACGTTGAACAGAATCTAGTCCTTCATCATCCTTGCGACCTTTAACTATAATAGGAACTTCAGCATTCTCTTGCTCAACTATATCTTCGGCCAAATCTCTTGATGAAACCCAATCTTCGCGAGCTGTTGACAAGATACCAACAGAACCTGTCCGGCAAGTGCAATAAGAGGATGCTTATTCTCTGTATCAAAGCAAAATTCTAGATAAATGCCTACATATAGGACTCCAGAAACTGAGACTAAACAACCAAATCAATTTAAACAGGACATTACCTCCAGTAGTGTGCAGAGATGAACCACTGGAAAACTTTGACGGCAGCTCATTCCCCGGAATATTTAAGCATAGCCAATCTAAAGCAGCCTCATACGTAATAGAACTCTCCTAATAACACGGATGAAGCAACAAAAGACTATTCAGTTCAAATACTATGCATATTCACATACAACAAAACGAACAATAATCACAACTAAAGAAATCATGATCAATAAGTCATGAAGTCGACAAGTTCACAGCTAAAGATGTTACACATCACCCTATATCAAAACTACCAAATGGCATAACTAATTGTGCTACATAAATAACCACTCCACATTTGCAGCTCCTTTCTCTGGTTCTCCCTACTTCTTATGCAAGTATACATACAAGTCTCTACTATCTACGCAAGAGATACGTTCTCGCGTTAGCCTCTCAATTCCCAATCCTCAAACCTCTAATTCAAATACATTTCAAACAAGTCAATAAACATCACACTTCTAATTGGTGATCACGAATTATCAATACATAGATGACAGTTTAGCCACTTCGATACACAATATGTTCAACAAATCTGAAACGAGCATTTGAGCAGATGATTAATTAACAACCTTAAGTGAAGAGAGGCAAAGCTCAATCTGATCATCCCTGAAGCCCTCGCAAGAGAGATTCTCGTAGAGAGAGTGGAGCTTCTTAGACTTCTGCTGTTTCGTGAGATACTCCTCGGGCTCCGCTGTAGATGCACCGGTGGAGCGGCCGGAATTGAGAAGGAGGCGGCGGAGGCGGCTTTCATTCTCCGCCGATAACTGGAGCTTTGGACCTGTGGCGGCTACGGGCTTCCCTTTAGCTGAGGACGATGATGATGGCTTCTGCGGTTGCTTCTGGTGTTTCTTCTTCGGCGCCATTTGTGCGTAGAATTGATTACTGCTGTCACTGCTTTTTTGTGTTTTGGAGAGAAGTGCAAGTAAGAGTGTAAAAGCGGTAACTGATTAACTAGCGATTAATATCCTTTCGCAAATCTACTTTATTATGTTTTTAATACAAATACTTATAAGGTTAATAAGGGCGGTTTGGCAAAGCATTTAAATATTCTATTTGGCTCGATAAAATTTGGCCTAAAATACACTTCAAATACTCAATTTCAATTTTATTTCAAGCACAATTTCACCAAAATTCATTTAAATACCTATTCAAATTATATACTAATCACCCCCTCAAAAATTATCCCTTAAAAATTATGAAAGTCTCTGAGACTTCCACCCAATTATACAAACATGCACAATTATTCTGCAATTGGCTTCCTTCTCCATTTTTCACGAGTTGGACGCAGATTCCGGGTTCCGAGTTTGGTATATTCGGATCATTTCGCGGGTTAACGGGTCATATAAATATCCCCTTTTTTCAGTTTCTTTCCACCATTTTCTCTCATTTCTTTTCCATTACTAACGGTTTCTGGCAATTTCTCTCGCTCTCTTCTTCGATTAGCGTACGAAACCCTAGGTTTGCTCTCTTTGTGTACGATCTACAGGTTTATACTCTTTTTCTCGCTATCTATGTATTCGATTTGTGTTTTGGTTACCTAATCGGTGGTTACATTATTTGTTTTTGTGGTTTTTTGTGCTTCTCAATTGATTCAATGTCGGATAATTCGGTTTCTGATTATGTCACACGCGAGGTTAACACTGAGCAGCCGGTGTGCCGGCAAAAACCTTCTGAAACTGGTGAGTTTTTGCTTTTCTCTGTGCGTTTTTTTGGTTTTATGCTTTTGTACTAGGTTTTATGTCTTTGTTCCTTGCTTTTTGTTGTTCTTTTTAGTGTTTGATCGTTGTTTAACTGATGGTGTTTCCTGACTGTTGACGTTTACGTTGGGTATTTGATGTTTGATGTTCGATATTGTTGTTTATGCTTCGTTTTTTTTGTTTGTTCATGGTTTGATATTGGTGTTATGCTTCGATCTACTGTTTATTTTGTTCATTTTTGTTTTGTTGTTGTTTCGATTGTGTTTTTAATTACTTTTTTGTCTTTTTGCTGTGTTGTTAGGGTTTTTATATCCTATTATTGTATGTTTATTGTTTAGTGTTGTATAGTTTTTGTACATGTTTGTCTTGTGTAGTTGATTATTACTTTTTGGTTTTTTTGGCGGGGGATCATGTTTTTGTTGAGTTTTTCAAATTGTGTTTGTTTTTTAAGAATAATTGTGTAGTGTTATATATGAATTGTGAATTACTCTGAGATTCTACACTTAATTGTAGAGTGTTGTATATTAATTGCTTTTATACTTGTTTCATGTAGGGGAAAAGAGGGTAAAACTTGTGAAGAGGGTGATGAAGCCTAAGGATCCTGAAGTTTTAAAGAAACCTCGTAAGAAACAAGGTCTTCAGGTTGACCATTCGACAATTGCAACCTCTCGATCAGCTAATGATAGGCATCCCAGAACATTGTAAATATCTAACTTAAGGATGAAATGATAGCGAAGGAGTATAAGTCAGGGTGCTCTGGCACCTTGTTGTTCGACATGTTGTCAAGGCTGAATGATGCTCAGAAAAAGAGTGTCAGGGTGCGCTGGCACCTTGTTGTTCGACATGTTGTCAAGGCTGAATGATGCTCAGAAAAAGAGTGTCAGGGAGATTGGCTTTGGGGGGCTTTTGTCCATGAAATTCAAGTCATTCCTTGTGGGAATAATTCCATGGTTACTGGAGAATTTTAACCCACACTCACGTGTTCAGACTATAGGTCAGTATATGTATCATATCACTGTGGAGGATGTACATGATATGTTCCTTTTTCCTAACAATTCTGGTAGGAAAGTTAGCCTTTTGTATCAGAAGAAGAAGAGGAAGGACAAGAACAAGGACGAGGCGTATGTTACAGGTGGATTGGTTAGGGAAAAATGGAAGGGAAAGGTTGACAAACTGATGGCAAATGGTGAAGTGAAGTGTACCCTATTGCTTGATAAAATGCTAATGCTGACAGAAGGTGGAGATGAGTTTAACTGTTTAAGCGCATGTTCGTTTCATACTCATGTGCTGTGTTTTTAGCTCCCACTTCCGGGCACTAGTTGATATGAGAGTTGTTAGCGAACTGGAGGATGTTACAAAGATAAGGAGTTTAGATTGGTGTGATTTCGTCGTTTCACATTTGTGTGAATCTGTGGAGAAGTATTCTCTAGCAATATCACTCATGTTTATGGGTGCCTTGTTGTTTTGCTATTGGCTTATCTTCACCGGTTCCCATATATGGGAAAGACAGAGCTTATGACACTTCCACTGGTACAGCATTGGAGTGCGGAGTATATAATTTATAGGATTTTAGAGGAGAAATAGAGGAGAAAAAGGCTGACGTGTGGGGTAATTCCATTATGATTTCAAATTTTCCTATTACCAAAGCAAGGGTTACTGCTTCTTCTTCGGAGTTTGTAATGATGATCAGGTCAAGGCTAATTCAAAGGATGTGAGTTGGTTTTTTTTTGTTTCTTTCTTTTTTTATTTTTCTTCTCCAACATTTTTTTTGAATGTTGTATCAAAGATAACAACATCCCCAAAACAGTCTGTAATCATCCCTTCATCAGCCCAAAATAGTCCACATAACATGCTTTCTTTGTCCAAGATAATTTCATAGAAGAAGCGAGGGTTATTTTGTTGCTTTTCATGTAGCATGTTGACTACATTTTGTGCATCAGCACCACCAGTTTTATGGTTTATTAACTTGTTTATATGGTTGTAATGGTCTCTTTTTGTATGGCCCACATTCTCCTTGCTCAAAAAATTTGTTGCTAGGTATTTATATGAAACAGTGGGTTTCATGCCTGACTTCTCCATTGCTTTGATGGCTTCTTCTTTGTGTTTGTCAATCCTTCCCTCCACTCTACGAAGATGTTGCCACTCAGGTCTAGTGTATGGATGTGTGATTCATGTGGTGCCAATCGGCTACAATTCGTTCGAGTGACATGTACTGTCCTTGTTTTTCTTTTCTTTACATTTGCTGCAGATCCTGGAATGCATGGGGAAGGTGTTTTCAGGGGCTTTTTTGTTGTATGTGTACGTCCATCAGCAAAGCACCTGAAATATTTTTTCCTCACTTCCCCGTCATCTCTATAACGTTTTCCAGATGAGAGGTTCACACTAAAACTCAGTGCAGCAACATGTCTTCTATATTTATGAACTATTTCATCATAAGTTGCTGCTGATTTTCCTTTGAATAATTGTAGTAATTCTTCATCACCATTATCAATTACAACATCACCTGCAAATATACAATTAAACATACATGCACAGAGCCACACTATAACATACAGTTACACCATAAAAATAAAAGGTTAGGTCACTCAGAATCTTGTCAGGAGCATCCTCCACACTAGCTCGGTGATCAATCAACTCAGACATGAGCATGTACACACTCTGTACAAGCCAAATAACAACTAACATGCACAATTCCTCTATAACAACATGCAGTTACACCATAAAAACATAATAAAAGGTCAGGTCACTTAGAGGCTTGTCAGGAGCATCCTCCACACTAGCTCGGTGATCAATTGACTCACATGAGCATGTACCCACTATGTACAAGCCAACTCACAACTAACATTCACAATTAACATCTAACAAACTCAATTTCTATAGTTAAGACAAATTTTGATATTGTTACCTTCATGAACAACAATTCATAAGTATTCAATAGGTAAACGTTGATCGTTCTCATCAGAAACAAGGTTTTCTTCAATGATTTCATCCATCGTGAGTACCAAAACATAACAACGCAATGGCTATTCTCAAATTATACTGAAACAAACCTAATTTTAATTATTTTTTTTTTGCTTAATTAATCGTCATTCTATGAAGCTGGGTGTAGAAATCGACGATAATCAATGAATTTCGGACATGTTGGTGAAGAAATCGTAGATAATCAATGGTGAAAGAGAACGAAATTGAGCTCAGAGAGAGAAGAGCCGAGGGAAAATGCTGTGTACAGAGATAGAGAGAAAAGAGCTGTGAGTTTGACGTTTATTTCCATTTTTTATATGACCCGATTTTGGCTTGGATCCGGGTCTTCGACCTGCGAGATTCATCTTAAGCCAAATTGTTTGTAATTGTGTATGTTTCTATATTTGTGTAGTACTCTCATAAACTCTCAATATATTAAGGACTCTCAGTTAGACAGACGGACTCTTTTTTGAAACGATAAAACTTACAATTACTTTTTACCCTACTCCTTTTCGTAAATCTCATATTATCACTTTTTCATCAGAATCGTGCATTTGGCTCATTTTATATTATGAACTTGAAACAATGTCATTTAAACACCATTCCTATATGACACTAGTTTGTGACTTGTGAGTTATAGCTTATAACATGGACAAGACCATAATTATCCTAGGGCATTGCCGCTCGACCATGTCTCCGCCAGGATCGAATTTAGGCAAGTGCCGCTAGGCTACCATAGGGTGTGTTAATGTTGGTGGGTGTTTACAATCACTATCACAAGAAACGTACTGATAAATCTGCAAATAGAAAAAACCTTAAATCACCCAAATCATCTCAGTGAACTTAACAAATAATTTCAAAAAGAAATGTATTGCACCCAGAGTAAGCCTTTAAATAAGCAATACTGTAATTGTATATCCTCGGACCAAAAATTTGATTCCATAAGACAGATATAAGCCGTGATAAGATTTACATTTTACCCTGCATAACTATCTTACAACCAGAAAATGGCATACAGTTTCAATGGTACATCATCCGGCAGAAGTTGCCAAGAGGATATAATACACCTGCTACATGGATCTAAAAGAAGGAACAAGTAAGGCTATTAAAGAGACAACGATGATGACAAAACCCCCAGTCTTCATGAGCTTCCTTTTGTGGATCGCTCGTGTAGTGTTCCCAGACTGTGAAGTACAAGATTACAGCTGAATATGGCTAGAGGCCCAGGTTTGAAAGAAGCTGACGCCATCTAGGAGTTTCCTCATCAAATATGTAGGTCAATGGAGAAATCAGGACCCCACTGCCCCCAATCTGTGCAGGGAAATATTGCAGGAAATTTTCACTAAGCAGATAAATATCCAGCAGATGAGGATACATATAAATTCATAAATGGGCAGATCAACCACTGAAGAGTAAACTTGGTCTGAGTTAATCCTTTACGTGATGTTGATGTTAGTTGCTCTAAGAACTTCAACAAAGGTTAATCTCTGAATGTTTAAAAGTTAATCTCTGTTAGTTAACTCATAAGGTTAATCTCTGAGTGTACAAAAAATCAACTGGAATTGAGTTGTCTCAATTCCAGTTCTAATCCAAACAGTCCATAAAACAATACTGGTCAACGTCTCGTTGTCAGATCAATGTTAAATGTATACCTATATACTGATATACCCCTAATACGTAACCTACCAATACCATGGACATTGACATTGGGCGTGAGTGCTAGAAACATCATAGGACACGGTATAATCATGATATTTGGTTCGTCTATTTACACAATATTGTTTGAACAAGGTTTAGAAATCTCACATGCAAGACCATGTTAACCAGTGATACATGAATGTGGATATACAGTTGGATGGAGCATTTAGGAGTAATTTCTTACCGCTCTAAGCTGCTGGACAGACTTGTAAAGCGCTTTCTTTGGAACACAAATGACTATAGCATAATAATCTGCTGTCACCTTCCCGTCACGTTTGCGGAAAACCGGGCTTATTGTTGGTCCCTGAAAATAAATAGCATATCTCGAGTAAAAAACTATCAAATTGTAAAGGATGGTGACAACACCTTCTTGGCCATGTAGGAGATACAGGGCCAAGAAAAGTCAGCCTGACCTGCAACCCAGACAAAGATGTTTGGCTTAGAATTCGTTCAGCAACTTCCTCAGCACTGCTACCCCTCATGTTGGCAGTTACCTGTAATGAAATGTTAATAAACAGAAATAGACATAAATGTACTTAACTTCAAAATTGCAATTTGATTCTCACCGTAAATTGGCCCATAGCCTTTAGATGTGCCTCCAATCTTTCAAGCATTTCATGAGTTATATCAAGCACACCTTTTCTCTGGATCAAGGACCTTTTACTAGCAACAAGAACAGCCTGAAATCATAGAGAAAGTCAAATTTTAAGGAACAATAACTATACAATGTCTGAAGCTACTCCGCTTAAGGTTTGGCAAATTCAAAATGTAACCAACAGAACAAGCCGTCACCTGACTTTCCAAGATGACTCCTCCATCAATCTCTTTCAAATTATTTTCCCTCAATGTGGTTCCACTACTCACAAGGTCCACAATAGCATCGGCTATCCCCATCTGAAAAAAACAGGTAGCTAAACAGGGTCACTGAAATATCCATAATTATAGACAAAGTTAAAACTTAAAACAATGTTTGAGTTCTACATAGACTGAAACTTCACAAGGCTAGCACGCAAGGAAAAAAAATGAAGTTGTTCATGATAATTTCATTATCGGTAAGCAAACAGGTAGCATTAACATTCACTAAGGTTAAGTAAATTCAATGCCCACCAGACAACCATTAATTTACAAAATTTTAAGACTTACAGCAGGAGCTGCCTCTAAAGCTCCATCAGCAGTTGAAAATGTGACATGCTTCAGACCATTTTCGTTCATAAATTTAGGACCTAGCTGCAATGAGAAAATTATGTAAAGGCATATTTCAGTTCACAGAAAAGGTAATAGGAAAATTAAAAATGCAGAGCAAGATTGTGACAAAATCATACATATGTGAATCCAGTAGCAACTCTTAGTGGTCTATCAGGCTTCCACTGAGGCATCTGTGCTAGCTCCTTCAAAGAATTTATATTCTCAAATATTCCATACTTGGGAATCTGTGGAAGGAAATGGATTTACTTTCACAGTATATAGAAACAAATTATAATGCTGAAGATGACAGAAAGTTCTACTGTATGGTGACAAGAGTTCCATGCAGATCACTTACTGCAATAGATAAACGGCAATCGCCATAATCAAGAGCATCATGGACAAGAATGAGATCTTCATCACCCTGCAAGAATATATGAGAATAGTCTGAGTGAAACCTCTGGGATTTTACAGGCCTAAAAAAAAAGGTTGTTGAAGCACTTCTGCTGGGTTTAGGCATGCGACATTCCAATTACTTCTGATTTTTAATTGTGAACAGATTTCACATCGTAAGAAATCAGGTGTAAACATGACATGCACTTCTGTGTTAAAAAAAATTTCAAATTATTGTGCAATGTTTAGTTTGACATGCACTTTTGTCAAGTAGCACTTCCATAAGATACCATGTTGTTGAACAGAGCCTGCTGGTAAAGTCAACCGTTTGCAATATACATTCTCATTCACATAGTAGTACCCAAAAAGCACTGCAAATAAGTATCCTAGCATACTAACTTGAATCCTACAGCCAGTAACCAACCCATTCCAGTACCAGTAATCCAAGAGATCATGGGTGGATTATTCCCAAAACTGTGAATTCGCATTAGCATAATCCAGTTATTTCAGCTCATTGTGGTTAAAATTTACATTGCGAGTTATTAAGAATGCTGACTCTTAACCAAAGAACCAAAATTAAAAGAAAACTATGAGAACGAGCTATCAAAGAGAACGTTTATCTGCTTATTGGCAGGATTTTAACTTGCTGGTTGGTAACTAATAGAGCACCACTGTGAAAGGGTCTTGCCCAATTACCTGTCCAAATTCCTGAACGATGTCCAAACCAACAATCCCAAGGTCCAAATCACCAGATATCAATTTTCTCACAATGTCCTTCGGCCGTTGGAACCACACTTCTAAATTTGAGAGCTGAAACATCATAATAATGTCATAATTACTTTAGATGAAGTCAGCAAGGTGCTCCAATCTCCATGCAGATAATATATGAAATTTATTTGACCGTATTTCATGAAAATAAGATAGCAATGTCTAATAGCATCTGAAGTGCATCTCAATCTTCCCAATGTATGTTCGTTTTAACCATCAGATGTGATATTCCCAATTTATGTCCATTTCAAATCAAACCATTAGTCGGTACAATTATTCCCAGCAGATACATTATCTAAATCAACATCCGATTAAAACAACCAATGCAGTGATTTCGAGATTAGTACTTAGTAGCCATTGATAACAACCGAAACAGACCTGAGGAATTTCTGCGACATACTGGCGTGGATTAACCTGCCTCACTGACAATTGACAATCCTTGAAGAAACAAAACGCACAACAATCAATCAGTCAATTTACCAGTAAACAAAACGAATAAAAACGAGTGATATCTGAAAAGTAAATGCAATCAGCAGCATAGAGAAAGCAATAGACCTTGAGGAGATCGAGAGTGTCAGTGGCCATTCGGCCTTTACTCGGCAATCCAAGGCGGACTTCATCTCTTGGCTTCTTATCGACATTTCCGTTCAACACGGCAGCCGGCGATGCGGTGGAGCAACAGGATACGGTGAATTTGAGGGTAGGTGAGGGAGAAGACGACGTCGTTGAGAATGGTGAAAGTGCCGCCGAAGGGCACTGGACGAGGATTGTTCGAAGCAACATTTCTTCGACGGAGAATCGCCGGAGAGGATAGGGAGATTAATCGCCGCCGCAAAAGATGTGTGATGGTCAGGTAGCTGCTAGCTGACAGCGATTGGAGAATAAGCTGTTAGTTTTTGGATAGGAATCGGAAATGTAAGTGAGTGAGTGACAAAAGTGCAATTAATTCTGCGAAACTGAAAATAGCAAAATTAATTTGGACAGCCTCCAAAACAAGGGGTCACCACTCAAGTTCCGTCTACGCCTGGATGTATCTTTCTCCAGGAAACAAGTTTAATTCAACTCGAACTTGTATTTAGCGATAAACTTTAAAAACTTCGTGTAACCGATCTTTTGAATGAACATACCTTGGCTTCTTAATGGAGTTTTAACTACATGATTAAACAAGTGAACTAGTATGTATTAGGTCTAGTTTTATATAGCTACTCTATTCCAAATTTCCAGACTCGAATTATGAAAGGTGAGGTAATATCTCATATATATTGTTAACGATGGACATTTTAGTTAATAAAACCGATGAATTCACTCGTCAATGTTGTGTTTTGTTTTTTCATTTTCTCTCATTTTTTGTGAAACTATTTCTTAACCTTATAGAACCATTAATGAACTGCATTAAATAAATCGATGTAAATGCTCATGCTCAATACTTTCTATTAATTCTTACGATCCTATGTCTAGATGTTTAATTTTGTAAGGATAAATTTTTTCTATTAAATAGAAGATGATGACTCTGTTATATTTGTATTTTCATTTTGTTAGCACAGTTTCTATTAAATAGAAGATGATGACTCTGTTATATTTGTATTTTCATTTTGTTAGCACAGTTTCTATTAAATAGAAGATGATGACTCTGTTATATTTGTATTTTCATTTTGTTAGCACATACTGTATATTTCATATCCCTACCACGAGTGTGTCATCACATTTGTTCTTATCCGACATAGTTAGCTTGTTGATGTGTACTTAAATATGGCAATCTACCATACATTGATCGGTGCATTACGTGGAAAACATTATCAGAATCAAAACAACATTTAGGGGGTGCCAATTGTGATTGTTTCTATGGCATATAAGTGCCAACTCGAAACACTGAGGTATTATGTTATTTTTGCACATGGCCCAACTACACTCTCCATGCATTTGAGGATCATACATAGTTTAGCTGATTATTCCATCTCATTCTCCTTGTATTATATTCACACCAATCGAGGTGAAAATCTATAAACAAGCAGACCTATTATGAATGGAGAGATGTAGTTGGGTTTTTGGGAGGTGGAGAGTATGGCAAATTACATAAGATCTCTAGCTAAAGTAATATGTTATGAGTCCACGAAAGATCAAAGTGGATTACAAGATTAATATAAGTTCCATGTAGGTAGGCTTCGACGATACACTCGAGATGATAAAAATAGTAAATCGTACATGGTAGACACGCACATTTAAATCACTATCATGAATGCAAACTATTTGTTAAAATAAAAGGAGAGAAGAGAGAAATATAGAGTTGATTCCATTGTCTAAAATGTGAGTACAAGCAAGGGTATTTATACAAGAGTAGAGTGAATCAAATGGACTAGGAGCATATGAAGAGGCACCAACTACTCCACTAACCATTAAACTCTTTAATCATCCACTAACATGTACATTTATCTCTAATATGTTTGCTTATAAATTACTAAAGCTTGGAGTTGAAGTGAGTTTCTCGTTCAATGAATTGGATAGCATGTGCAATGACTATCCTAGTTTGTCTTGGTGACGAGAATGGCGACTTGGGTGAGTATGTAACTGAATTATCTCTCTTCGATTACAATGTAACTAGCTTACAATTTGTCAGATCAATATTAGGTACTCATTTTATGGAATCAGCTTACAATTTGTCAAATCATTATTAGGTACTCATTTTAATATGAGACTGTATTGACAATAATTTAATACATTTTAAAAACCGAAACAGCTAAAATAAAGGACGTAAATCCAAAAGAAGTTGGTCCCGAGTGACCAAATCGCAAATTACCATGATCGCGTCGTCTCCGTAGCGCTTACCTTCCTTCCATGGCGCCTCAGTTGGCACCTGCCGATCCATAGATACCAAATTCACAAACACAAAACAAATCGACGATTTCTTCATTTGGCCAAATTTACCACTACCAGCAAAATCCTTCACCGTATCAGATCCATCTGTAACCATCTCTCACCGTAAAACCCTTCAATTCCCCAGCTGTTATTTTCCCACTGCCAACCAACCGTTTCTGCATCACTTCCATATCCCTCTCTGTTTCCACCGCCTCCAATCCGCCGATCTTCACAAATCCGTTTCAATTTCCAGTTTAACTGTTAAAAGTGGAGGAAATCAGAAATGAGACTGTGATACTTGAGATTTCTGGTTTTATTGGTGCTGCAAATATGGCAGCGTCGGAGATGGCCGTCGCTGCTGCTGATGTGACGTCGGGTTCTTACGCTGGCATGTCGTCGGATAATATCAAAGGGCTCGTGTTAGCTTTGTCGTCCAGCTTCTTCATCGGGGCTAGTTTTATTGTTAAGAAGAAGGGGTTGAAGAAGGCAGGAGCTTCCGGTGTTCGTGCCGGTACGGTTTTACAGTCTATGATGGTCTTTAGTAACTGCATTTTGGTCTTAGGTGTTGAAAATATTGAAATTGTTAGGTATAATTTGTGCAAGTGATGTTTTGAGTGAGATGAATATTGAATGTAGGATTGCATAAACACCTGGAACACGAGCTTTCATCTGCGACCAGACCATGGTGATTTTGAGTGATATGATTAAAGTAGAATACCTTTATTATAGTTTGAATGGAAGTTTGGGATGTGAATGAGGACTCAGTTCAGGGTCAGTTAAACGTAGTTCGATAGTGCTGTCATGTGAGTAGCAAGCTTGGGAGCACCTGTACTCTTGTGGCTCTGGTTTGACTTTTTGCAAGGAACTTGGTAGCTGAATCCTATTGAGAAAGCTATCAATATATACTTGCAATAAAGAAATTAGTATTGGAACCTCTTTATGTAGCGTAATGTAACATCACAATGCTGTAGCCTTTAGGGACCGTCTCACCTCTAAGACCCTATGAGCTTCTTTATGGCTATTTTATGAATCAACTTTCTTTCATGTCACATTACATCTCTTATGGTTCTTTGAATTCTAGATGTTGAGTTCACTAACTAAATTTCTTCATGCAGGAGTTGGTGGATATTCGTATCTATATGAGCCATTGTGGTGGATAGGCATGATAACAAGTAAGTTTTAGCTGTTATGTGTTTCTCTATAGACCAGAAGTCTTCTCAGTGGAACGCGTCACATCGGTTATCTTAACAAAGAAAAACTAAGTTATAAAATGCATTTGAATAGAATAAAAAAACTAGATGCATTATTCGTGTTTCTTACTGGCGAATTATTATTTGTCTTAGTTACTTTCTAGCACATAAAGTTGTTTATGTGGATGTTGCTCACAAGAGTGAAACATTATTAGAGTATTAGCGACTGCTCTGGACTAATCTGCTCATTGTAGTTTGTACTCTTTGGTATCCTGGAACCAAGTGACAAAATTTAGTTAATCATTCGATGTCCAAGCGCTCCTGTTTACCATGTGCAAACGCTATGCATTAAAACAAATCAGCATGCTAATTATTCACGCCGAAATGGAGCGATCATCAGATGATTCTTGTTCTTACAATCATCGTGATAACATTAGGATGAAAGTCATGTTCTGGGGTCATAAATATTTAATCTGTGCACTTATATAGGCTATATGAAGTAATTATGCAAGTCATAAAAACTTTATACAGATACTGTATTCAGGGAGTTGTGTATTTTTCTTAGAAGTCTATTATTCTAATATATTATCTTACACTATCGAATTTTCATCAATTAATCTACTAATTACAAAAGGCTCCATCCGGAGCTAACAATACTCCAATTCGGATAGTTGGATATCACTTGATAAATTGTCTTAACCTGCAAGAGGATTTCTGTGACTTGTTGGTGAGCAGTCCCTCAATTTGATCGCCTTTGTTCAACATCATATCCATCCTCTCCCTTTATAGTAAATTCAGTTTCCAGGCAGTGATTTTCTTTTGAATATGATGAAATGTGGAATGACATTGTGGTCATTGGAGAAATTGAACTGTTTGTCTGTTTGGTGTTTGCAACAGTGATAGTTGGAGAAATAGCAAATTTTGCAGCTTATGCCTTTGCACCAGCCATATTGGTTACCCCTCTTGGCGCACTCAGCATTATAATCAGGCATGATATAATTGTATCTTCTATATTTGTTTTGTTGACTACCATACCTGGTCTTGACTACTGATCAATGTCAGCATATTGCAGTGCTGTACTTGCACATATCATTTTACGTGAGAAGCTACACATTTTTGGTATTCTGGGCTGTGCTTTATGTGTTGTGGGGTCCACCACTATTGTACTACATGCTCCACAAGAACGGGAAATCGAATCTGTGAGAGAAGTATGGGACCTTGCCACAGAGCCTGGTACCTATATCTTATACCTACCAAGTCTTTGCAACTACTCGGTTTATTGTGTCAATTCTTCTCTAATCTTGCTGCTGTGCTTATAGACTTTGCATGTCTTCTGCAGCATTCATGTTTTATGCAGCTCTGGTGATAGCAGTCATTTTCATTCTAATATTTCATTATGTTCCACAATATGGCCAGACACATATATGGTTCTACATCGGTGTTTGTTCGTTAGTTGGGTCATTGTCGGTGAGTAAAGCTAATGTATTAGATGGTCTACTTCGGTTTGCTACTCTTCTATCATTTCGAAAGGAAGAATTACAAATTTCAGTTTTTGCAGTAGCTATTGCTAAGTGGTAAAACCATTAAAGCCTGAACGAATACCTTGGCAGGTCATGAGTGTCAAAGCGCTGGGAATTGCATTGAAACTGACACTGTCGGGAATGAATCAGCTAATATATCCGCAGACATGGCTGTTTGCACTGGTTGTCACAGTTTGTGTTCTCACGCAAATGAATTACCTTAATAAGGTAACGAAGGCTGAAATCACGTTCAATTTATACTAATGTCTGTAAAACGGAATATGTCAGTCAGTATTTTAAAGGGTAGGATGCTGTGTGCGCAAGTGAAAAAGTTACTGAAGTTAAATGGAAATGTACAGTGCTATAACTATTACTTATTAGTTTCTTATCTATATAGTTTTCCATGACAAATTGCTTGCTGTTACTGACTTACTGTTATGCATGGTAACTGATGGCTCCCTGGTTCGAATGCAGGCACTTGACACTTTCAACACTGCCGTCGTTTCACCTATTTACTATGTGATGTTCACATCCTTCACTATATTGGCGAGTGTAATCATGTTTAAGGTAATCATTGTGCTTCTCATCCAACAATTCATGCTACATTAGATATAAATGGAACATGCTAGAGTGATAGTAGAGGACACAGGACAGTTTTGGATCCCAGAAGCAAGTGGAATTTCAAATCATATTTAATGTTGTCAAGTGAAATATAATTGTAGATAGCCTTTGAAGTATGATTGTTTTCTACCTACTACATGTGCTTTGGAAAAACCCTCTGGATGGAGGTTTATGTAATATTTAAACCATAATGGTGTTCAGTTAATTTCAAAATCCTGCAGGGAGTACCTGTGGATCACCGTTTTACTTTATTATGATTGCATGGAGTGGAGTAGAATAAACCCTAGTGTCAACTATTTATCTGCACAAAGCTACTTTGCTTGCCACTATAAATAAATTTGGATGGTAAGTTGGATGACATTTTATTGTTTATATGCGCCAGGATTGGGACAGGCAGAACCCAACCCAGATAGTCACAGAAATGTGTGGTTTTGTGACGATCCTTTCTGGAACATTTCTTCTTCACAAGACAAAAGACATGGCTGTGGATGGTAAGTGGCCGAAGCTTTTTCCAGGTTCAAATACCTTATTTTCCTCTGTGGCTGATTCTGAAGCGCATACTAGCTCGGCCCCTCCTATGACACTTTTTGGTGACAGATCTCCATATTGGTGGAGATAGACCTGTATAATGTTTTATGCCTGTTACAGAAAAGGCTATGCATTTATATACTAAATTTCTTGATGCAGGTGCAGTATCCCCTGGCACGAGGCTTCCAAGACATGGTGATGAAGAGGAGGGGTTCGGGCAAGAAGGCATACCACTAAGACGGCAAGATTCACGAATGACATGATGTATTTTCCCTCTCTAACTCTTATCCCATCAAAAGCGAGCCTCTCTGCAGCGTCACAAGTAACCACATGTATTAGATACTGTATTAATGCTAGATACTCAACTGTATTATTCCTAACGCTCATTGTTTTCATCTGGGTTTGGAGGGAAGAATGCATTTTTACTGCCCTTTCACACAAATACTACTAGAGAAAGAAATGTGATTACATCTTAGTGATGAACTTGGATTTCCACAACACAAGTGCCATGGTTGAAGGATGTGGATAGATTTTGACTGTAAAAATGCTTGGGTTCTTAACATTTTGGATGTCAAACAATTGTACCCCCCATCCTGTAGAACTTGCCGATATTGTCATTTACTTCAATTTTTAACTTGAAAATATGTGTCTATCTTAATGTACGATGTTATTTAAGAAGGGAGTAATTTGTGAGTTGTAACGTGGAAGCGTGTTTAGTAGAAGGTGAGTGCAAAAGTCCTTGTGAAAGAGATGATCAAAGAGGAGGTTGCTAATTAGAAAATGCCCGCACTTGCGCATTCATATTAGTATTGCACTCGTCGGTATGGTGGTTCAAAATTTTGATTTCATCATTCAAAAGTCACAATTCAATATAAAATTATAAACTTGTGTATGCTTATGATATGGTATAACCTTCGCATTTTTAAGTACCTCACTGTTGAAGTATAAATTCATCACGTGTATCATTTAATATTAATACAAAATTTATATTATAAAATTAGTATTATGTATTTTTAATACTTTCATTCTTATGTTTGATTATTATTTAATATTAATACAAAAATTATATTATAAAATTAGTATTATATATTTTTGACGACGAAGGTCAAAAATCAGCTCAGTTGGTAATACGTTTCACCTCCAATAAATATGTCGGAGGTTCGAGTCATCTTTTAATCGTTTAAATAAAAAAATATTACCTTTTAACCGTTTGAAGAAAAGAATTTTAACACTTTCATACTTTCATGTTTATGTTTGATTATAATTCGACTTTGGTAATAATACTGCTATACAAATTTCAAAAGTTTAAAAGACTAAAAGTGAGCCAAAGTAGAAATAGAGGACTAAACGTAGAATTCTCGACTCCATGATTTGAAACACAGCTAAATTATATTGGGACCCTTAAACTATGAACTGAGTTGAGTTAACCTGAGATTTGTAGCAATTGACAGAATCAAGACTATCCGATCGAACAATCTGACGAAGACTTGACAAAAACTCAAACCTTGTTTCCCTCTATACAATCAAGTCCAGTGTTCGCGTGACGTGATTATCCACAATACCCAATTCCTTGAATCGTCCCATAAACAGAAAAATTGGCATGAGAAATTCAATTGGCAGTTTCACGACGAAGCTCAAGCAAGCATCCATCCTCTGGCTAGAGGGTTTCAGAGAAGCTTGCTGTCTTCACCGTGTCGTCATCTATTGTCACCGGTATAAACCAACAAATCCAGTTCTTGCTTAAAGGTGCCGTTTTCAAGAGAGTTTCAGCTTTTATTTAACTGATGATGAATTTGCAGGTCAAGGGAGCTTGCTATTCGTACAGGCCAGTGTTTTCTCTTAAATGGATTTATTTTCTTGGGAAGGTCCGTTTCGATTAACTATGGTTCTGTTCTTGGCAAATTCTCTTTAAAGTTTGCGCCTTTATCGAATTTCTCATACCTGGACTATTTAGTTTGTTAGGTAATGTTTCAGAATCGAATTTTTGCATGTGTTGTTAGAATGAGTAGTGGTGGAGAAGTTTTAGTTTATATTGAGAATGTAGGTACGATCGAGCTTGAGTTTTCGATGGCTCCATTGATTCATGCTTTACTTTCAAAAAATACTAATTATTCACTTGTGTTTCATTTGTTGTTATAGGTTTATCAGTTTATGTACTTGTTACCAAACTTTTATGCATAAGGGTGATTTCTCCAGATAAAATTGTTGACTTTATCCTTTACTATATGACACCAGTATCATATTGTTTTTGCAGTATATATGTTCTAAGATCAGTTGTTATTCCCACATTACAATGGATATTACCTGATGGAGACACATATGCAAGTCTTGACGTGTTGTCCTCATATGGTGGTGTTTCCAGATTTTATTCGTCACTACGAGTTGGACTGGTTCAGCTCTTCTATGTGAGTGCTTCTGTCAAACTGTAATGTTTCTTTTTTGGTCTATGTGAAGCTTGTTTGAGCTAGAATTGTATGATCTGTTTGTGTCATCGGAGATAGATGATCAGATCGGTTGGTCTCGAGTATTTATTACTACTGTTCTCGTTTACTGACTGTCTTGTATTACTCTTCAATGAATTTACTTTGCTATCTTTACAGGTATTCTGGTTCTGCCCCATGTACATATTCAGCTTTATTCTAAGTACCATCTGGTAATTTATGTTCTTTTTCCGTTATCTATAATGCTTTAGTATTTCTTTTAGTTGGAGCATTTTTAGCTTAAATTATATATTTCTGGATGGTGCATTTCTAATCAGATCTTACATTTCAACTCAGGTACAACGACATAGCAAAATACGGTTTTTTCGCAATAGAGAATCATGGGTTAACTAGTTCAAAAATAGCTGCGCAGAAGGATTTATCTGCAACACGGCCACCACCAGATACAAGTAATAGTGATAAAGCTACCGACCTTGAAGGGTATGCCTTAAATGTTGCCATGCAGTTTATTTCGCGAATGCTAGTTGTTATTGGATGATATGCCTGCTACATTATTTATGATGTTAATTTGCAGTGTAATGATCGGTATATCTGAGCAGATCTATTCAGTCCTCTTGTTGAGTTTCTTCTTCCTAGAGGTACCATCGCTTTACCTCAGAACCACAAACCACAATGTCATCTTAATTTTGATTATTTAACGAGGTGTTGTTTGCAGGTGTATGTTACTGGCTTTGTACCTTACGTTGGCAAGTCACTTAACTTTTTGCTCCTTACATGGATGTACGCCTACTATTGTTTCGAGTGAGTGGTGAAGCCCGTTCTCATTTTTCCTTCTGTAGAAATATGATTTGGCTAAACAAAATGTTGACTGACACTTCCTCCCAACTTAAGGTACAAATGGAATTATTCGGGTTTAAGTTTGGACAAAAGGCTGGACTTCTTCGAATCAAACTGGCCATTTTTTGCTGGCTTTGGTAAGAATAAATGTCCAGTTTCTTGCTGTTTAATGACTTCCATTAACTAAAAAAATTCTAAGTGTAACTTTCTGGAGACTGATATTTTGATCTTATCATTCCAGGTAGCCCATGTGTTCTGCCGCTGTTCTTTTGCTCTCCACTTGTTAGCTATGGGGTTATGGCTATACTTTATCCATTGGTAAGTGCTGTTCCCCACTCGAAAATAAAATTCAACAACCTATTTGTTGCTTCATCTACTTCTCTTGGTACTACCTGCATCATAATCTATGTCAAATCCATTAATAATGACTGTAGAATTAAGATATGTGTCTGAACTTGTACATTCTTCATTGATCAGATTATTTGAGAACTTAGTTATCTGAGGATATACCTGATTGTCCTACCCTTAATTTGCTTCTGGCTGACAGTAACTTCTTTTTTCCTAGTTTGTTCTGACTGCTACTGGGTCAGAAGCCGATAAGGTCATTGCTTCACAAAGAAACAAATGGAATGGCACAGGACTGGGAAAAGTTCCAATATTTGTTTCTGCTGATTATCTATCGTAAGCCATCCACATCATTCATTATTAATCTAGTACATTTGAACTTCTAACATATGGGAAGTCTCAAATTTTAGTTCTGAATAGCTGATCAATCTGATTTTGCTTGTCCTGCATCATAGGTTGAAAGTGCTCTCTCTTCTCCCCATCAAACCGCACCAGAAATTACAAGAAGATAAAACACGATGATGCTTCAGAGACAGATATTGTTGTTTACACAAACAGCATGTCACATTGTGTATCTATAATGTGTTTATAAACTAAAGAAGCAACAAACCGCATGTCACATTGTGTATCTATAATGTGTTTATAAACTAAAGAAGCAAAATTACAGTTTTACCATCAATAAACAAAAGTAACAAGTAGGGGAGTGTATACGAACCGATCGAGTCGAGCTTTACTCTAAACGAGCTTTGTTCGTGAATATTTTACTCATGTTAGTGATCGTAATCGTGATCAAGATTGAGCTCGGCTTGTGTTCGGTCATGTTTCAATTATGTTCGTGAACGTTCTTAATCTGGAAAAGAAAAGCACATAATCTGACTCTTGGCACTTGCTTAAATGCATGTATCCCAATTAATAAATAATTCTTCATCTTAGTCTGAAAGTCTAAGTAAAATGTGATTACAATTCATCTTAGACCTTAGACTGAAAATCAAGTAAAAGGAGATTACATTTTTTCAAAGTAAAAATGACTTGAACTCCTAATTTATAAATTAGAGGTGGAACGTATTATCAACTATGATACAGTTCACCGTCCGACAAAATTACTCACAATTCGGTATCAACTTGAAGTAAAAGATTAGTATCATAAAATTGAAGGCAGTTAAGGGAAGCAAAGTAAAATCGAACGTGAGACAAAGTACCAAACTCAATATTTAAAGAAAAGGGTTACTAACAAATATATGTGTCATAAATCTATAAAAGCTAATTATCACTTATTCGCAAAATTGAATTATAATTAATCTATTTGATACTTTATTGATAAAATTTACATGAGTTATGTTGTAAAATATGAAAACTACATGGGTATATATATGATAAAAGAGTATATATGGGTGTGGCTAAAGACACATGTAGCTCAATCTACCCTTCGTCCCTGATCAGATATATTTTTCGATCATTTAAAAACTTCCCTACTACAATTATAGTAATTTTATAATGTATGCCTTTTATTATTCACTGATTTGTAACTAAATACATTTTTTGCAATTAATCGCTAAATGTAGGAGTTTTCAATTGATGAAAGAAACGTTATATAATTACACTCAGCCATGATAAAATGCATAAAATGACTACTTGTAATCTCATGACCGCATAGCGCAGTGGATTAGCGCGTCTGACTTCGGATCAGAAGGTCGTGGGTTTTACTCCCACTGTGGTCGTCATTTTCCTAGTGTTTTTTGGGCTCTCTTCTCTGTCATGTGGACGGGATACATTTTGCAGTTTCAGTCCATTTCATTTATAATCCAAACGTTAGTATATCAATATTTAGTTTACTGATTATTGATGATGGGCAGAACAAAAAGAAGTGAAATTAATATATGCTCGACCTGTCTATCAATTTTCAGTGAGTAAATCGTACAATAATGATAGTGGATCTTCTTTTAAGTTTACTTAATATTTTAGTTGAATGATGATTGTTGAAAATGAAAATGAACTAATAAATGTACCTATGTGTATATTTGAATGGGTTAATATCAGTTACACCCCATTAGAAAGTGTGATATATCAAATAAGTCCAAATGTAATTCTAATCCCATGTCGTTAGTTGACTCAATTAGTGAACGAAATCAACTTAAAAATGGTCAACTTTTCTGATTATTTTTACAAAAGAAATATTTTCCTATAATTTAGAAAATATTTTAAAAAAAGAAAATAATTTTCGAAATTAAAAGTAATAAAAAATAAAAAATTAATTATTACAAATTAAGCCCAGAAAATTTATAGTTCTTGTAAGTTGATACCTAAATTTTTTACATATTATTATTTCTCAAACCCTTCTTCTCCACCACCTTCCACACCAAACCACCAATTTCACCACCTCCATCTTCTTCCTCCTTCATTTTCTGAACCAAAAAAGGCTATGATTCTTCTTTCTCCTCCATTTTGTCAAAAAAAAAAGAGTAATTAGTTAATCAAAAATAGATTAAAGCTCGCTCGGAGCTGTTTAGGCTCCGACTGGAGCTTCAGTGGGACAAATCATCCCCGTCAGAGTTTTTTTTGGAGAAAATGAAGAAGCAATGACGACGATGATGGTGGTGGAAATGGTGGTTAGAGGTGATGGAAGATGGTGGGGGCTATTTTGTTATTTATTAAAGTGTAGGAAGTATGATTTGGGTAGTAAATGAGAAAATCAATTTTTGAGTCTTACTTTCACAATTTAATTATTAGATAAACATTAAATTTTCATAAATAATGACATCATTAAAAAACAAAGTAGAATTTTGAATTTCCAAACGTTATTCCGTTGACCGCCAGTTGACTTTTAACGGTTCGAAATCCAAATGGTTTTTTGGGTGAAAAATATTTTTGTAAAATCCCTCGCCAGGAGGTAGTAAAATGAAAAATCGGACTTTTCAAGAGTGTTTTTGAATTAATCCTATTAGAATTAATATAGTTTTTAATTAGCTATTGACACAACACCGACCACTAATTAATTGAATTTCGATTCATTTTGGACCATAAAGTTGGTCATGAGCCGGTATTCGAGATGAGCGTTACACAACCGGTCCATAAGGTCTGATAGAGAGACAGAGATATCTCCTTGGGTAGTGGGTAGGCAAAACAGAGAAACCACACTAATATTGTCCAGGTACCAACCATTTCATCTGCAATCTGTATGGAGATATGGAAGAATGAGACCAGTATTACCATTTGCCACTACATTGTTACTATTACTAATGCTGACACACTAAATATTTCTAATACTCTCTAGAAAAAAGGAGAAGAAGACAACCTCACAAGTAAAGATGGGGAAGCTGACAATCCGGCGAAGGAAGAAGCTAGCTCCGCCACTAATCCCTCAATTACCGCCTCTGTCTGCGGCGGTGGTGAACAAGAAGAAACCACTCGGCGCTCGCCTGTGGATGAGAATGGACCGTGTGGGCCACTCTGAGCTAATGGAATGCGACAAGAATGTGATTATCAACAGAGTTTCAATTCCACCGAGGGATTTCAGGATCTTAGGTCCCATCTTCTCTCAATCTTCTACTATCCTTGGTAAGTTACTCGTTAAGGCTGGAGCTCGGCTCAATCAATATTTAAGCTAATCGAGTTCTAACTCTGTTTGTGCTTGTGCATATAACGAAACGAGACAGTTTATGCTCGTTATTTTAGTATATTTATATTTGGTACCAAGCTCGAGTTCAGTTTTTGGCTTTCAGTTGAATTATGAGATACTTTGCTCGGCTCCTTTAACAACACTAATGTTGTTGTGTTGTGGATAATATTTTTAATTTGTAGCAAGGGAGAAAGCAATGATAGTTAACTTGGAATTTATAAGAGCAATAGTTACGGCAGAAGAGATATTGTTGCTTGATCCTCTGTGTCAGGAGGTGCTTCCGTTTGTTGATCAGTTGAGGAGGCAATTGCTGTATAAAGTCCCTTCCAAGGATTTGACAGCTGGGGAGTGGTTCTCTTTTAATGAACCTGGGGAGGGTTTGCGGGATGAGTTGCCATTTGAATTCCAGGTTTTGGAGATAGCGTTTGAGATTGTTTGTACGTATTTGGATTCGAGTGTTGCTGAACTTGAGAGGGATGCTTACCCTGCTTTGGATGAGCTTGCCATCGATGTGAGTACTAAGAATCTTGAGCATGTCAGGAGTTTGAAAAGCAACCTTACACGTTTGCTTGCTCGGGTTCAGAAGGTAAAGAAGCTGTTAGTTTTCTATGCTACGAGCTAATCGGTCTAATGTGATACTCCTACATAAGCATGTTCCAGTTTTGATAATTGACTTGAAAGTAAATGCTCTGATTGAGTTGTGTCAGCTTTATGCTAAGAGAGTGTAAACATGCATTTTTAAGCTATCCTAGATTATTACTAGAATTTAAGAATGTTTGAAAAAATACAGAAGAATCTTATCGATCTAATAAGAAGGAGCTTGGATAAGGCTTGAAAATCATGAATTTGATTGCCATAAAGTACATAAATATTCTCCTTTCAAGTACACCTTTCCTCAGTTTGGAGTTTGGACTGCAGTGTGGTTCTGTCTTTCTCTTTATGCCAAAGCTTGAATGATAAAGGAGACCAAATTTCTGTTTTCCTTTGTGTTCAAAGGCGTTGTTCCGTACACTATTCTTGTTTGATTCCTTATAGATGAGTGATAGTTGTTTTTAAGCTCAACTGAGAAAAAAAATTGGTCACCCAGTTGACCAGAGATGATTTTGTGAATAGTTATATGACGAGATACTTTGTGTGAGAGATTCAAGATAATAAAAAAAAACTAACTGCACAATCAGTTTCTTGTTCCTAGTTATTCCTCGTTTCATAAGTAAATATTTGAACCTGCTTCATCATTTGAGTACTAGCACATCTGAACATTTTAAGAACTTCAGTCTTGCCTAGCCGCATTGTCATTGTTCATGTAATGTTGCATCCTAGCATAGTAGCATTTGAAGCCCTGAGTCATCGGTATATGAGGAGCACATCTGAGTCCAGAATTTCAAGCATTTCTTATGGTTTTTGTTTGCCTATTTTTATCCCCACATACTGAGAACTGGGCAACCTGCTTGTTGTGTACAGGTCAGAGATGAAATCGAGCATCTTCTAGATGACAATGAAGATATGGCCCAATTGTACTTAACACGGAAGTGGATACAGAATCAGCAGAGTGAGACTTCAACCCCAGAACTAGAACCTGATCTCCATCGGCTTGGCTCCACCAGGAGCGGTAGTTTCTTGAGCATCCACTCACATGATGATGATGTAGAGGACCTAGAAATGTTGCTTGAATCCTACTTCATGCAATTAGATGGCACCCGCAACAAAATCTTGTCTGTGAGTCCATTTCTTTTCAGATTTCAATAATTGATTAAAAAAGAAAATTTTCTTTTCATATGATCACATTCTTAAGCATGTGAATGTACAGGTACGCGAGTATATTGATGACACCGAGGACTATGTAAACATCCAACTCGACAACCAGAGAAATGAGCTTATTCAACTGCAGCTGACGATAACAATCGCCTCCTTTGCCATTACATTTCAAACCCTCTGTGCTGCAATATTTGGTATGAACATCCCGTGTGTATTGTTTGAAAAGGAAGGCATATATGGCCGTGTTATTGGAATCATGACAACTGCTTGTGTAGTCCTGTTTATTCTCATTTTCGGGTATGCCAGATGGACGAAACTTCTTGGTACATGATGTCGTGGACGTGGTAGTTAAGATGGCGTTTTACTGGTCCGTCTCCGTCCTTGAAGTTTAGGATCTTTCGCGAATGGTGTACAATGTTACTGTATAATCTGACTCGCGCTGTCGAACTGTCCATATATATATATATATATGTACTGAAATGTTGATACACAAGCTGACAAGCAGCAGTATGTAAATCTTTGGGGGTAAAGATAACATCAATCCCCTTTAGATTGCAGACTTTGCAGTAGAAACTCATTGACAGTACAGTTAACTGAATGAATGAATTTATTCACTTTCTTAATTCTACAATTAATTGCATAGGCAAGTTGAGTAAGTTGAATAATTTCCATAAACATCAAAAGTGGAAGTGAAGACAACCAATTTTATTACAATATGAGCTGTAACTACACTGTCATGGGGCAGCCTAACATGATTGGGGTAATAGTAAACAATTAGAAATGTAGCACGTTTTTTGTTTTCTTCTACTTGCTAAACTTCTATATTGCCTCAGTTTCATTTCATCATACAATGAAGGAAGCTATTATATATACAATCTAACTCGAATAGAAACTAACTAGATAACTAACTAGCAAACTTAACTAACTAACAGAATGTTAGTTATAAGGAGGGAAAAGTTTTTACGTTGAGTTGTAAGCTTGCTTCTCCTGAGACCCCCTCAAGATACATATGTATATTCATGAGATGCATCTTAGAATTAAATGTGTTGAACAAATCATTTTTCAATGGTTTTGTAAAAATGTTAGCCATGTTTTAGTTACTTCTTAGATTTTCAAGTAAATCCCATATCCAGACAGTGGTGCTTCTTTTTGTATCTGGACATCTAGCCCAGTCACTATCACAAAAGGTTGTGAGTTTGAGGTCTGACTTAGCTGATAAGAACACACCTTGACCTGGACTTTTCTTCGGGTATCTGAGAACTCTATAAGCAGCTTGTAAGTGCGCTTCAGTTGGTGCAAATATATATTGGCTTAGTGTTTGCAGAGAGTAAGCTATCTCAGGCCTTGTGATGGTGAGATATATTAGTCTTCCCACAAGCCTTCTATACTGTAGCAATGGTGAGTTTGCAGTTGCAAAATGTTGTTTGCTATCCACCGGTGTGTCCATTGGTTTACTTGCTAGATAGCCAATATCTTGTAGAATATCTAATGTATATTTCTCTAGCATAGAATTGCATTGTTCACATCACATTGATGTCAATGCCAGTTCTTGACTGGAGCAAGAGCTAACACAATTCTAACTTATGTTAGTTTAGCTACATGAGAATAAGTATGAAAGTAATCTATCCCCTCCTCTTGAGTATATCCTTTAGCTACTAATCTAGCTTTGTATCTCTCTATTGATCCATCAGCCTTGTGTTTTATTCTGAATGACCATTTTCAAGTATTGGTTAGAGACCAAGTATTGGTAAAGTGGTTAGAGACCTAAGTATTGGTCTTTTCAAATGCTTTGAGTTTTGCATTCATTACATCTTGCCGTGCAGGAATTTGTAAAGCTTGTTTATAAGTTTTAGGCTCCACATCCTTTGTAATTACTGCAGTAAAAGCAAAATGAGATGTAGATAATTGATTAGCAGATAATACATCAGTTATAGGATATTTAACAGAATCATTTAAAGCATTATGAGTAATAGTAAAGTGTACAATATTTCTGAAAGTACACTAATTTATATTTTTCTCATAATTAAAAGATCAATTACTCAAGAGAAACTAATAACTATGTACCTAACTTTTATAAAAGTAATGAAATGTTATTGAGAGTATTGTCACGATCTAAATATCAAGTGGCTCTCCAACTAAGAATCCGATGATGATGGAAGTGAATCTTGGAGCTATTTTTTAAGATGAGTGAATTTGAGTTTATAGAGAGTTGATGAGTTGTTTTCAACCAATGGGAGGAGGAGTTAAATGCAATAATTCCATTCCTAGGTGATCTTATTGGTGTTGTGTTACTTGTTGCAAGTTGCAGACACTACATGCAACATAGCGGTTGTCATCAACTTATTTCTACTCTCTGTTACTCAGTTTCTAATTATTAATATTTAACAACTAAATTCTTATATTATTATCGATAGTAGAATCTGAATCGTGTTAAATTTAACTTTATGAAGATTTATTTTTAATTTTCAACGCCGGAGTATAAAAGTCATGCCACCATAATTCCATCATCAAATTCTAGAGTTTAACCTTGAACATGCAGTGGAAAGTAAAAACTACCAAACTGGAGTACAATGAGACATATGAATTTTTTAGTAAATCGAAAATACGTTGAGATTAAAAAAATCAAAAAAAACGAAAACACTTTGTTGAACTATCACCAACGCTATAAGTCAAAAGTTATCAAAGCGAATGTGATTAGAGTCTCCAATATAGTTCTAGTCGCAAACGATGATCACTAGCCCTTGAACGTATTTCCTGTGCAGCGTTGCATGGAGAGTACGGTTGCAAGTGAAGCTTGAAAGAGCGGATGGGGTGACATTGAAGAGTTGTGGTTACTATTTAGACTTTACAAGCCATGTTTTAGCACCATAAGTCTTTGAGACACTTGGTTTATAGTTACACTACCATTCAATTAAAGAATATTCCACATAATATATCTTACCTGGACTGGACATTTACCTTGCTTGGGCAGGCAAAAGGAGTATCTTACCCTACACTTATGCTTCAATCTCAAGAGTCCTTCTTTCTCGAAATCCCTTTTCACTTAGTCCAATCATGATCACATTAGTGCCAATTAACCATAAATGAGCTGATCAAATCAAACAATTTATTGATGATAACCTTTTAGATCAAATGGGGTCTGAATTTCTTGATCAAATGGGATCAGAATTTCTTCAAAGTTTCAATTTTTTCTCACCATGGGGTAACTTGGTGACAGAAGATCAGACACACATTAAATAATGATGCAGTTAAGGTTGAGAATCCAATCCATTCCATGGTTAGTAAACTAAACACAACTAAACACAGAAATAGAATAACAAAACACAGAGAAAAAAAGGAAACAATAAAAACATCTCATTTTGCGCTGTCAAAGAAAACAAACAACTCTCTCCAATCCAGAGAGACATACAATACAATACAATACATATAACAATACAGAGACCCCTACAGAAAGAAAAGAAACCCCCTTTTTTCACCCAAGACAAGACGTCAACTGTGTTTGTGTGTTGTACAAATATTATTATCACACAAACCCAGGCTAATTCAAGAACAAGAAGAGGACAGAAAACAAAAAAAAAAAAAAACCCTAAATCAGTACTAGTTCTTGAGCTCCGATTCAATCTGTTTCTGGGTTTGGCTCAATATCACATTGTCAAGATCTTTATTGACGAATTATTCCAGGTGAGCTTTCGTTTCTTTCCTTTTCTTTTATGTATCGTGTTCTTGATTAATGCATGTTCTGATATTTGATCGGTGTGAGTTGTCTTTATGTGTCTTGATTGGAGTTTTGGCTGTTAAGCGGTGTTTAGGATGAAGAAAGATTGAGTCTTTGATTAGAGGGTTGAAATTAAGCTTAACGTTGTAATCTTGCTTCAGTTCGAGTGATAAAGATACTAGCTTTATTCATAGTTGTTGTGTATAGGATTAGCAGTACTGCTTCTTTCTTTTTTTCAGCTGGAATTCTGGAAAACAAATTTATTGCAGATTGTTTTAGCTTTTAGGGAAGCTGGATGAGTTTCTGGTTTACCTTAAATGTCTGGAGTATTGAGTTTGATGTTTCATTGTGGTTAATGCTGTTGGAAACCGTATCTTTAGTATGTATATTGGGTTATAGAGGCTATGGCCGGGTTGGTTTCAGCCTGATCTAATTGCTTGCTTCCATGGAATTTGGTCTGATTCTAAAACTAGCACCTGTTGATTGGTCAGTGAACTGTTGGTTTCAGGGGCCCCTTGAGGTTGATTGTTGTTGTCACTAAGTTCTCATGCTACCTGCATTGTACCATTTCTCAATAAAGAGGGTCTTTAAATCTAGTACCGGAAATAAGGTCTCAGTATTGGTTGGTTATTATTAATTTGCTAGAATGGTAGCGTAGGAACCTTGTACAAATCACAATCACACCAAGGAGTCTTGTGCCAAATCATCCTGCTCCTGGTGCTTCTCTCGCATTGGAGTATTTAGAAAAATAAAAAAAGTATCTTGCCTTTCCAGCTTGATTCGATTACGAAACTTAAATGTTATTGGTTGCGTCCAACCACTGCTGGTGCGTCCAATTATATGACGGAGCTGTATGGGCAACTCTGAAAGGGGGACGTGGTTGAGCACGTGACTTGCGCATGAGCATCTGTTTGAATTTGAATAGCTGAATAAAGCACGTAACGACAACATATCATCTCATTCCTCGTTGTCAAAAAGTTCAATATAAGAACCACTACTGTTCACCACAAGATATTAGCTCCTGCTAGCAGTAAGAGAAATATAAAAAGAAACACATACAGGAAGTCTATTCGGAAGAAAAGTGGGTCTCGGAGAAGAAGAACAAAACTTGGTAAACATGGAGATAGCAATTGTGCTTTGGTTCTTTCTGTTTTTGATCTGTTCTGTTTGCGTTATCAAATCAGCATTTCTTAATGGTCTAGGTTTCAAAGAATTTCCTATTTTACTAAAGTTCTGGTGAAGACAAGGCTTCAACTCTTCCATATCTTTGTGTAAAAAAACCGGAGATTGATGAAATTTTGTTGGGAAACAAATCTTTCTTTTGTCTATATTTTTTTGTGTGATTTTGTTTTTACTGATCTGGTAATTTGCTGTTGTTAATTGTTGCTGGAAAGATTTGGTTTTGTAGCCGGTCGGAGTAATCCCTTTTTATTGATATTTGATGCATGTCATGCTACAGATCTGCTAATTAATGTGCATTTGAATGTTAACTCATATTATTGAGCAGAAGGATGGTGTTAGAATAGATGGCAGAAATCTTTACACCTGGATGTGGTGAATTAGGCATTTCAAGAATCAAGATTTGACAACATTTAGAACCACACTGAGAAACTATAGCCAACATCTTTTCCATTTCGGTCTGCCCCCTGTTTTTTTTGATACACTAGCTATTTTATTTTACATGGCTATCATTCACTACCTATCCACTTGTAGTTTCTATAAGCATGACAACGTCTATGATCCATGATGTTCAATTAGTGAAGCACAAAACCTAAGTTCAACAATTAACTGCCATGAACATTTCACCAACTGTAAAACTTTGATGTAACCTTAGGCTTCCACACTTGAAATGTTTACGTGCTTGTGCATTGAAATTGCCTTTCTGTCCCTCTTAGTGTTTGAGACCAATGTTCGGAGTAGGTTAGGTGATGTCCTCCAGTTTAATTTATATTTGGGAAGTGATAATTGTTTATTTGCTGATGCTGTCTTGAATGCTACTGCCTGCTGGCATGGGACTTTCATATGCTTTAGTTTGCGGATCATTTCTGAAGGCATATTAGTTTTGGCCAACTCGCATTTACAGACGGAAAAAGCTTATTGGATGAGAATGCCACATTGACATTTAGCTCAACTTAATTGCTGCATGATTCTTATAGAGTTAATTCCCTTTTGAGATCAAATCAGTTATGTTATATTCTAAAGCTTGAGGTTGAGATGCTGACTTTGCTTAAGGTAAAACCTATTGCAGAAGAATTGTGTATGAAACACCAGACAGATTTTTTTATCAGCCAGATTCATGTTTTAGTTGCAATCGTCAATTAATATTGTCTATGATGTTGATGTTTATACTCTTTTATTGCACTATGTTATTTAATACATACTTGCATTGTAACCTTTTTTTTTTTGGTAATGCTCGAGATTAGTTTATCTGTTAGATTTGATATAACTGCTTTTAGTTTTATTTTCTTACAGAAGTATATTTCTCATAGTTTCATCTCGACAATTTGCAGGAACCAGTTTTCAGCTATGGCGAACTCCAAGGGACCAGCTAGTGTCCGGAACATGATGTACAATGGGAAGAATCCTCTACTGCCCCCTAAAAGTCCATTTCCCAGCATTTCCCCGTCCTATGCTGAGTATATTCCTAGTTCAGCAGTTCCTCCAAAAGCATTTCCAAATCCAAGGGAGGGGAATTCAAACCATCAACGTACTTCTTCTGAAAACTTCTTAATTGAGGAACAACCTTCTTGGCTGGATGAGCTCCTTAATGAGCCAGACACACCGGTCCGAAGGGGAGGTCATCGCCGCTCCTCCAGTGATTCCTATGCATATACTGACTCGGCTAATGCTGTGAACATGAACTATGTAGCTCAAGATGATAATAAGTTTAAGAATTTAAATCCAGTTTCTGGATGGGGAGGTTTGCCAAACTTTGATATGTGTAGGGAAATTCGTGAAGGTTCTTTTCACCGAGACCAGAATTTTATAAATAAAACCAAGTCCAAACCATGGAATTCACCTATGAACCCAATTCTACACCCTCGTGGCCTCACTTCTCCACGGGACAATAGTGGCTTTCCAAATCCAGGCCAGGTCCGCACTCCACTAGATGCTGATAGAAATTCATCTTCCTCAACTGAGAAACAAGAGCTGGTTGAATCAGGTCCGCAGGATCTAAAAGGCTCTGCTGAGAAAAAAGACCTGCCTCATGCCAAGTCTTCAGAAACAGACACAAAACGTGCTAAACAGTATGCTATCTCACCTTTACCTAGTTAATCACCTATGTGAACTGATGCTGTAATTTAGTTGTTTGAATCTGCTTTGCATGTGGCGACTGTTATTTTCCTTGCTGAGCATGGATTTTGTTGATCAGATCATCAGAACACTGTGAAGGATTATGCACAAGTCTGTTATGTTTTGTGTTTAATATATTGCATGCTCATATCTGTCAGCATTGCTTTATTCAGGACCAACCTAATAAACCCTTGTACGGGTGTGAGTTGATGCTCGTAGAAAGTAGTCATGTGCAATACTAATATACTATATGCAAATAAACCTACTAAGGGTTTGAGATTGGATTGGTGATAAGTAGCTAATAATATAAAAGAAATATATAACTTTATACATTACATTTACTGTATTCAGGTAAGGCCTCATACTGCGTTATGTCAAACTAGTCTCTGCCTTATTGGTCTGTGATCTGAGGAGTTGGATAAGTTACAAAGGGTGGTTTTCTGCTTATTCTGTAGTGAAAAAGTTCAGATAGTATATGTGGATCTACCAACATTATAACTAGTTGAATATGCTTACAATCCCCTTTCTCAAATTTTAGCTTCTAATTGATATAATCCCGTCTACTGGCTGAGTACCACAATAATTTCTATTTGAATAAGGTCGTCTGTCCTAAGTTATTGGTGCAACCTTACCCATCTTACTTATTTCTAGGAACTTTCATGCTTTTGTTGAAGCTTGATAAGCTTTTATTTTAATGCAGGCAATTTGCTCAACGTTCTCGGGTCCGTAAGCTTCAATACATAGCTGAACTTGAAAGAAATGTTCAAGCTCTCCAGGCAAGTAGTAGCGTTTCTTGCACAGAATCTTGTGAAGGACTTCTCCCCATGCATTTTATCGACGGTTGCTGAGTTGATTATATTGTGCTATTGCAGGCAGAAAGCGCTGAAGTGTCTGCTCAACTTGAATTCCTCAATCAGCAGAGTCTGATCTTCAGCATGGAGAATAAAGCACTGAAGCAACGTCTGGACAGCTTATCTCAGGAACAGATCATCAAATACTGTAAGTTTTGAGCCAGCCAATCAATATAACTTGTGGTTTTTGTTTGGGCTGTGTTGGCCTTATATCTATAGGTCATTTTACATGAAGTACTAAAATAAATGTGGTTGTCTGGAAGATTCCTGTTTCCAGTTCTTTTCTCTTGGATTTGCTGTATAATCCATGGTTGTTCATTCCATGATAAACAGTTTTGACTCGACAACTTTTATGTGGTGCTTACACCAAAATCAATACTCTACATAGATTGCATCACTTTCAGCTAAACACTGCAAAAAACTTTTGTGCATGTGGGCTTTCAAAAGTTGTCTCCATGTGTACTGGGTCGTACTTGTCTTTCCTAAAAGTGAAAAAGAATATATTGTTATCAAAACTTTAACTTGTACATGATATTGGCAGTGGAGCATGAAGTACTGGAGAGAGAACGAGGAAGGCTTCGGACCCTGTACCAGCAACAACAACAGCAGCTGCAACAGTCACAGCCGCAGCAGCAGCAGAAGTCTGCTGGTCATCGACGTGCCAACAGTAGAGACCTCGATCAATCTTTTGCTAGCCTTACCCTTAAACCCAAGGACACAAGCGCTGGCCGTGACCAGGTCTCTGGCCAACTTCACATATAGATCAGCCAAGATGAGGTTTCTACCTTGTACCTGAACTTCTAGTCCTAAGTCCTAACCAATCCCCACCATCTCAAGATCCTAGTAGGAGGAAAAGAAAAGAGGAAAAAAAAAAAAAAAGAGTATTAAAAAAAAAAAGGAGTAAAGAGTCGAGGGAAAAAAAAAGAGAAAAAAAAAAAAAAAAAAAAAAAGGAAAAAAAACCGTGCAATGAAATGAGACTTGTCTCCCTTAGTCCTGCTATGCCGCTTTGCTCGGATTGTTTGTGTTTCCCCATTTCTGTTGTTTTGTCCTGTTTTCATTTGCATGTGACCATTTTCATTGCTAAGCTTAGTGCATTTGTGCGCCTGGTAGTCTGTGCTGGAAATAGTAGATCCTGGCCGGTGACTCACCCGAGGTGGTTCCCGAACACAACTGATGCTAGCTTCTGTATCTGAAGTATTTAGTCTGTCTGTCACCGTTGTTTCTTTAGGCCTCCCAGAAGACTGGTTACTGTGTATGTATCTCATTTTCCTTCCATTTATGTGCTTAATAAGTTAGTAGAGCATGTTTTATTCCTGAGAGAGGAGAGTTTCTGTGTTCTTTTTGCTGCTGCTCTCGGAGATATTCGTGTATAAGCACTGTAATATTACCCAGCAATGATCAAACTTTTTTTTTTCCTGTTTTTAATTATGAATTATGCAGTTGTAGGTTTGTAGAAATTGAGTTGGCCAAAGGTTTTTTTGGTTTTTATTGTCTTATGAGACCTGAGATGCATTGTCAGAATGTAGAATGCATGAAAGTGTCATCTGTTCTTCGATACGTGCACACATATGAACTTCTGTGTTTAAAAGTCTAAACTCTTGCTCTGAATGATTTCTACACAGTATCTTTCAATTGCCATCACATGGAATCCTCAAATATAACAAATTTGTTCACCACATGGATAAAGTTCTACGAATGAATTTTCATTGAGAATACAGTGATATAACAATCAGCTGACTACATGACTTTCAAGCAAGCTTTCATGAACACACATTCATTATCAAGACTAGCAGTGAAAGAACCACAGAGACTATAACAGGTAGTAGTGCTGCATGAGCTTGTTGTGATGCTGCATTTGGGAGCCTTGGATAGTCATCTGGCCTTGGCATGACACATTCGTCTCCGTTGAAATTAATCTTCCTCGGAAACGCCCATCCTTCTCTAAACGAAAACAGACCTTCATCTTTATGCATCAGCATTTCTGTCTGTACATTGCCACTCCTTCCTGCTTCCAGCAGCATGTCATTGTAATACTTTATCCCATAAAACATCCCAGTGTCATCTGAAAAAACGAGGAAAAGTACAAGGAGATCACACGAGTGAACTGAATTGTATTACGGGATTAGATAAAAACCAGAAAATGGACGTACTTATGTTGCCATATACGTGGAGAGGCTTGTAATTGAAACTGAAGATTTGTGTGATATTCTGGAAATTAGGGTGTTGTGCGACCAATGTCCATTCGCTGTAGTTTTTGACATAGTTGTGGTTCGTGATTGTAATCTTGACCCTCCAGTACTCCCTATAACTTTGCTTCACATGCCAATGCACTTGTATGGGGCACATGTTAGTAGTACATCTAACAACTGTCGGTGGTACTTCGTGTGGTTGTAGGGGTGGTAATGGAGGTAAATCTGCACGCTTTCTGTCACAGCAAGAAAATACAGATTTCAGTCATCCGTAACAACTAAGAAGGCTACACCAACGCACCAAAAACAAAGAGGCTTATGTTATATTCCTGTGCCTTGTGTTCTGTCGCATTTCGCGTCTGATAGTTGTGAATTCTGATGCATATATAAGTTTTTTCTGAGAACATGATCAGGCCAATCTAGAACCTAAGTGATGGTTGGAGACTTGGAGAGGTTTAATAAGCAGCAGAAACATCCTTCTTTGAGGAACTAATGGCATCTTTTCTGGTCTTTAGCTTATCATGCTTTAACAAAAACTAATCAGAAGCCACAAGTTGCATCCAAACATCAATATGGATTCAAAGCCGACATTACAGTCAATCAAGATGACTTACTCTACACATGTAGATCCTGGCAGTCCCCTGCAACCGCAGCTACATACCGGGCATGGAACTATAGTCTCGTTGTAAAATGCTGACATTGAAACACAACACTTGGGTGCAGGTGAAGCTCGGAACTGGGAATATGTGCAGGTTGCATTGTATGTGGCTGCAGCAGATTCACAGAAACAATCAAATTAACACTACAAAACGATATCAAAAAACCAAAATTAGACTTATGTGCATAACTCCAGATATATTTATATGCAAGTACCAAGCGACTGTGTCTTCCGCCTTCCATTATCTTCGAAAAATTTAGTTGCAGCCACTTGTTGAAGTGGCCCACAAGTGTATCCATCAAGTCCAAGGGTGAAATTTTCAGGCAACGAAACAATGCTATCATTTTTGCTAATCATGCCTCCAACCTGCAACTGAAAAGCAGCTAGAGCTTTATCAGGTTCCTGCAACATGGACAAAAGAACTCCGCCTCTGCAACAATTTGCCACTTGCTTGTTATACGGTGCGCCAGGCAACAGGTCAATAATCACCGGCTCCTTGAGGCAGGAATGAGGCAAGGGTAATGTTTTGAACCTGGAACAGTTCCCTTGTTCAGTTGCCTCTGCACCTTCGATGTTCCAGATGACCTGATCGCCTGGCCATGCCCAACTCAGCTTCCATCCAGGTTGGTCTACATGGCGGAAAAGCTGGTTGTTTACGATTGAAAAAGTTACCTGTAAGAGATGGCAGTCAGAGGTTCCAGTTTCAGTCATGTCAACAATTGTGAACAAGAAACACAATGGTAGATCAACTATTCTAAAATTTCACTTCAACAAGCATGTACAAAAGAATCCAACATTTAGAAGCACATAAAATGATCCAATTCTTCAATTGAGCATCTTTACTAGTTCTGCGAATCGACTAACTCATACTAGTGGTTTCAGTTAACTGACAAATAGGGTGTTGATGAATTGTTGCGTCAAGCCAAATTACATCAAACTGGCTCAGGCTCAATCTAGAAGTGGCACATTCAACACAAAAACATATGGTTTGTGCCACTGACACTCATGGGCCATGGCATGCTTTGATACACTTGTACTTGATGCCTTTCATATTGTACATTCAAGATTTCGGGACAACAGAACTTTAACATCTATACTTGTTGTACCCCATGATATTGTACACTAACAAAACGTACAACACAATAAACTAGGCACAAAACTCACTAGGTAGAATTACAGTGATGAAGTTAACAGAAGTATCCATTCCATGTTGTAAATGAAAGATTTCTTGATAAACATGTATCAATATACTCGTATCACATGCTTTATATGTTGTACACTGACAAAACGCACAACACATTAAATCGTGAATGTGAGGTAAACTTACAACTTGTGTATCTCCACTGTCGGAAAGAACATCCCATCTGAGTGTAATGTTCCCGTCAGGATCCAGCGGATCATAACAATCTGCATCACAACTGAAATTTCACCATCACATATACAAATTCTCAGACTCTAAAATACTAAAGATAGAAAGAAAAAGCGTTTCTTTTTGCAAATTTAAAATCTAAATCCTTTTCTGCAAAAACACAAGGCTAAAACTCACATGATGTTTGTAGAAAACTCAAGAGAAGAAGAATCAAGAACACACTCCACGATCTATCTCTGATGAATAAACAACATGGGTTGAATTTCAAATCCATTTCTTGATTTATAAACCAGAAGACAAGAGGAAGAAATAAATAAAAAAGAAAACTCTTTTTTATTTTAATTTCTTTTGTGGATTAATCTGTTGATTGGCTAGCTGATAAAAACCTTATAAAACCACATGCATGCCTCTTCTGTGAATGAGCATAGTGAAGAGGAGAGACAGAGGATTAGATATGATATGAGATGAAAAGAAAATAAATGAAACATATCTAAAAATAGAATTTTGCGTGTAAAATTTGTCTCTAACAATTGGTAAAAAAAGACACTAATAATGGGGTGGCAAATGGCAATTTTCTTGTTTAAATGATCTTGGCAGGAATTTAGGGAGGTGTGAAGAACGCATCTTGTTTTGCTTATTCATTTCTGGTTTCCTCTATTCTAAATCAAATCACGCGTTGTTTTAAATATCATACCATAATCGTATGATTTGTTCGATGTATTACAATAATAGTACAAAATAAAGTAATAAACCACTTTTATTTTTGACTGGTTTTTTTCTCTTTAGCATTTATTGTTGATTCATTGATTTGGATTTTGAATATAATGGTGTTACTAAAATACACTGATCCTTTCCATTATCTTTTAATGGTATGTAATGAATGTGTGTTTTGGGTAATAGTAATTTGTTGAGGAGTAAAATTGAGTGTGTTACAGTTGTGAATTAATGAATATGACCAATCCTGTTTCCTTAATTGCATGCGTAAAATTATCTTTCAATGTTTTTGGCATTTTTTTACATCTGGTGTGAGAAAGGTGGTGAGTGGTCTATTTATCGCAGTCTGATGCAAATACAATTTTAGGATCATGATTTTGACGGTCCTGCAACGACTGTGTCCCAATCATGTTATTATAACTTTATCAAACCGAATTGAAAATATTAAAAAAGTTTTAATTCTTATCTTAAATTAAATTAAATAAGATTATTAAAAAATTAATTAAAAAAATTACAATTCAAGCAATTCGAATGCAGTAGTAATTCGGGGCAAAAAGAATTATTATTTACTTGAACATCTGAGTGATATTTTACAACTTATTTTAGTCTAAGGCCTGCTCACGAATTCTAAGTTAAGTTTAAATATGGGATCAACTGATCCGGTTCGTGCATGAGTGAGGACAAAGTGTGTGAAAAATGATTGTGTTGATATTGTAGGACGAGCATACCACCCGAATAAATATTTATAAGTAATTCCGTCAGTCCAAAGGGTCGGAGCTTAATCAAATTGGTGGTCCGGATCACTACATACTTACATTTTAACACCTAGAAGATCAAATATTCATTGATTAGTTTATCACGACACTTGAAGGTCGCTCAGAATTTGTTCTTTTCACTCCTGAACTGAATTACTACAATTTTCCAAACATTGGTAATAACAATTTTCTTTTGGGTAATATGAAAAGGAGTGATTACAGAATTACAGTTGTCTGGTACTCTGGTTACTTTTAATTAAGACAAGAATGAAAGTCAAAGAATATTACCCACTTCGGCAATTTGGCTGGAAACAATTCGCTTAATTTTAGATATGGTATAGCTCCGTTTAACGGGGTACAATTGATTCCAAACAAACTTGAGGTTCAGCTTGTGAGACTTCTGATAGCCCCCGGCCCGGGGTTGAGAAAACGGGAAATACTAAATGACACATGATTCGAAAGAATAATTTTATGACAATTCACATACTCTCGTACGTACCAACCGGGGTGTGAATTATCGTGAGTCACAAATCACAATATACTCTACAACTTATTCTTTGATCTGGTCCACAGAAAATCTCCCACAAAACGTGCACATCAAATTTTTGTCATGCAAAACAGTACTACTAGCAAAAGCTCATGTTTTCTGTATGAGCAAATCATGAAAAAAGTCCCTGGTTGAACACAATCTATTTCATATCGTGGATTATTCACTCACTTTATAAACAAAATAGAAATTATATTAAAAGATGGCAAAAGAGTAGTACAGGATAGGATATGAAAGTACATCAATTCAAAAGATAGGAGTGAAAATCTACCAGGTAAATTTCTGGAATATACTGCCTAACGAATCACTAATCAATTCAGAAGCTAAAATCTTCTTCCTAAGCCTGAGCTTCGCAATAAAGAAAGAAAGACAAGGAAGATACCAAATAATCAACACGAGAAGGTCCAGTGACATAAACAAATAAAACATAGTGCTTCACGAATGCCTGCGCCTTTTGAAACTGTCCTCGTTGAATGACTCCCAGTTCTTGTGATCGATGAGGCTAATATCCTCAATCTCTGCTATAGCAAGTAAATATTGGGTAAGCTTTACAAGTTCCTGATCTCTGCCTCGGTTCTCATGGGCTTTTCTGAAAGGTCTAATAGTCAAACCATTTTGAGGGTTCATAACAAAGTTCCTTCTTAAATCATCGAACATTATGGTGTTTTTCGCACTGTAAAACTGCATACATTTAAAAAGACATGGAATCAATTGGAAAGACAACAAACAATAATGTTCGTAAAGGTAATACTAAGGTACTCGAGCATCCTATTTAACTTGAGGACATCTTCAATATAAGAACACTATGAAAAGGCATGATTTTGGTTAGACTGTCTGATTTGGCCATGCCTGTAAAAATGTGAACCTGTCTACTGGCTACAGATAGACTAGGTTATTAAGTTTTTTTTATATGAATATGAACATGGAAACAATGTGAAAATGTACATAGGAACTGGACCAGGTTTAAGTGCGCATACTGCATACACTCTATATAGTATATACTGCGATCTTTACTCTAGAACTACTTCCAAGTCCACCAAATATTTGCACACCAGTACGCACTAGTTCACATGATTGCTGTTTATTATTCCCTTTGATTATGGTGTTGCAAGTGGGTGGATCAAACAAATATAGATCAGTAACACGCAAACCTACTAAAGAACATATAACAAAGCCGAACCTCAGGAAAATGTGCCCAAATCAAGCCTAGTGGTTTGCAATCAAAGACGCCACGAGTATCTGATTGAACAGTTATCATTGCCATATGATCCAGAAGTGCAGTAATCTTGTAGTTAGAATTATTTAGTACACCAAGCTGCTCCATTTTCAGTTCGACCCACTTCATGCTGCAGATGATGTAAATGAAATATTTAGAGGTACATAATTCCTAGAGTAATTGTTTCTGTGACATAAGACATATCCACATGCATATTATCAAATGCTGCAACGCGAGAAAAGATAATATTTCATCTTCAAATTATCTCTCTTTTGTTTTTCATATAAAAGGTTGATCAAGAACATTGGAAATGCAACATTACACATTTTACCAAGACCAAGTCAGACAACCATATTCACAGGTAAATCACGAGAAGGATACAAAGCCAGGCTTCATTTCAGCATGCCAAGCTTATGCCTTTATTGAAACCTTTTTGGACTTCAAAATGCCAAGTTCTTCACGAACGAAAATCCAGGTTAGGAAGTAGAGCAATGCAGTAACTTTATTGGTAATTTCCAAATGATAGAAATCTAGTAAGTACCAAGTTCTTTTCTACCCAGTGTCTTGTAAGCACCATGAAACATGCTGAGGATCTACATCAGTGTATGCACATATAATAAGCCCATATGCAAATCAGAACTTTAACAATGAAGAAATTCGGATTGTACAACACTAAGTATTTTACAGAATAATTACTAAACTCAATATCATGAACCAGGAGAGAATGCTTAATACTATAACAAAATCATCAAGCTTCAAATATTTCGTAAAGTAGTTCAAAGTAATTTAAGATGCCAGGAGCAGAAAGATAGGAAAAGTCGACCTGGTTGCAGACCATATCATAATATCATACTCTGCATAGGCAGCTGAAAGAAATTCATGAAGATCTGTGTACATGACAGACAAAATTACATGGCAGGACATAACAGTAACTAAGCAACCAAATGAAATTTTGACAAGGATCACTTACAAGGCCGCATCAGCTGTAAAGGGTTCTCCGCCGTAGAACGGTGATCAAACAATGTATAATCAATATCCAGAACTAGCAGCTTTTTACCTTGACGACAGGGATTCTTGAGTTCAATCTAACAAGATAGACCAAGATTATATTTTATTCGAGGAACAAAAGACTACCATTCTCATAACAATATTGGTTTTTATCAATTGAAATAGCGAAAGCAAATCAGAATATTATCATTAGCAGAATATTTTGATCGTGCTCCTCTAGGTTTATGAAGAACAAAAAGAATAGAGATAACTGACCTTGTACTGGTCAACACGACGTCGCAATTTCTGTTTATTGACTTCTTTATCCTTTATGTCAACAACTTCATCGTGCCCGAGCTCAAAGTCATCAATTATCTCTGGGGCGTCCACTGGATCCACAATTATATCATCCTCAGTTGTACTGGAAACCCATACACACATGTCAGATGCTTTCATTACTTCCCATTGCAATGGTCGAAAACAGAACCGTAAGCAATTAATCAGGCGATTATAAATTTTAGAGGAGCTGTCAGTTTTTTTCTTTTGCTAGTGTGAGTGTGTGCTTACCAGTGGCAGGTAAAGGGCGTATGTATGACATTGGCAACAACTAAAACGTCAACCACCTTAAGAAAAGACGCAACTTAAAATCAAGGATATGCTTTCAACTTAATACCCTGAATGAGCAGGTCATAAAACAACAAAATACAGCATACACCATAATTGCTGTACAAGGCCCATCACCCATTTTAAGCAAACATACATCAAGATCCAAGCTTAAAGTACCATTTTATTACCCACGCAATCATTTCTCGATTTCCAGCACTTTCAAACGGATCAAGATGACTAGCTTTGCTTCTAGCCGTGTTTTATACATACACATTTGATATGCATAAGATAAGACAAAGGTATCGCATTGTAGCATTAATGATCGATGTATTCTCTTCTGAATTTCGAAACTTTCCAACCACTCTACGATCATAAACTAACTAGCTAATCAAGCTTACAATCCACGTCTACACTCACCTCCATTTCGCCAGAAATTAGCAATTACACTATCAAAGATTCAAAATTCAAACTTTCAGCAACACAAGCATTAAGCAAGACTGAACAATCAAAATCAAACCCAAACCAAGCAATAAATATCGCAACGTATCCACAAAATCCAACAATTGATTAAAATCAAGAGAAGAAATACCCGATCATCGTCATCTTAACAGAGGCTTTAAGCGGAACTTGAGAAAGAAGAACGGAATCATCGGCGAGTTTAGAGCTGACTTTAGGGTAGAGAAGCTTTTGGCGTTTGGGGAGAACAGTGGTAGCTTCACAGATACGGCGTTTGAGTTCACCAACAGTATCGTCGCCGCAAACACGGACAGTGTACTCCTTGCCGCTCCATTTCACCGTCAGTGTCAGCTCCTCCTCCGTCAGCTGCGATATCGCCGCCGCAGCGGCGGATGATGACGATGTCGTTTCGTGTGCCATTTTGGTGTGTAGAGTGCAAGGAGGATTTAGAAATAGTTTATGCGAACGAATCTTCTCAGGAATTGGAGAGGACTCGTAGTTTACATAAATTTTATACTAACTGCAACTTGGGCGAATGTTCAAGAATATTTTGTGGATCCTTATCGCACTTTATTTTCAATCGGGTATAAAAGTCTCGATTAAATTTTACAACAGTCTAATTGAAAAGTACGTTCATTTTAACAACAAGAAATAACAATAAAGTGTAATAAACAAATAAATAAAATGAATATGCTTACATAGAAATTAGAAATAAAATGAATATGCAATAAATCTATATATATTAATTAAAACAACAATTGCAAGAAACTAAGAATATAAACTTATGTTGTTGCGGAGTGTTCGCTTCCATGAAATATGAATGCAGCACTTAAGGCTCGAACCAACGACCTTTATATTTGATGTAGAACTTTGGTCCGTAAAAGCTGCAATAGCTACTGCCCGGCTCGAACGTATGGTACCTTTTAGAGACCAGGGAGTAAAACAATATGTTATTATCACCAACAACTCTTGGAAAATATATTTTGTTTCATGTTCCACGTTCAGTAGCCCTGGGGAAGAAGGATAATGGATGGCTTATAAATAACATTTTGTTGCCTAGACTCTCAAGTGTTTCCCATTTCATATTCGATGTACTCCATTTACAAAGGTATACTGAACTTCCATCATTACTCACGAGTCACGAACACTGCATAGCTTACCGTCATCACTTTCTAACATGTACTGGTGTCCTCCTCCATCGATGGCAACAAATAGAGAGTTGGGCGCATCCCTAAAATGTATTTTGTCTTTCTTGGGATCATAAATCAAAAGCTTTGCTCCACACCTAAGAAAATAATACAGACCTTTGTAGATGGCTGGATTGCAAAACAAAATATGAAATGACTCATGGTCCTTCAATATTTCACGACCTACCCATTCCCCATCTCCGCATCTCACCTGGCATATATAATAACAATCTTCCCATGTAATTGCACCTCCAACAACTAAGGGCTGATTGGCATAACATTTGTATCCATGATATTTGAGATTTTTGTGTTTGATAAGCAATTGAAATGGGCATCATTTTCAAATGGTTCTACTGTTCCAAAATGTTCCTCCATTTTGCAGCAGCTATCTAGCTGTTCATCCCAATGAAATCAACTCAAACTCAAATTATACACCCAATTTGCAGTGAGGGAGGGGAGGCTGTGGCCGTCGCGGCCGATTGGTCCGAAATGGAGTCGATGATGGCGGTGAGAGAGGGCGGTGGCGCGGATCTACTCGCGGATCTGGCGGCGGCGAACGTGACCGGCCTGACGGTGCACCTGTGCAGGGACCAAAAAGTTCTCGATTGAAGGAAATGGAGGAAGAAACGTGAGTAGAGGTAGAATTGGATGGATCGGTGAATCGATCTGGCAAAATGAAGCCTCGAATCTCTCGATTGGTGTGAGCTTTTTCCCTCTTTTTCAGTTTTCCTCGTTGGCTGGAGAAATGGAGAATGGAAAAGTGTGTGACTGTTAATAGTGAATAGAGGTACAGATTTGATCACAATCCGCAGAAGTTGGCGGTGCGGAGAAACATAGTGAATAGTAGGTACAGATTTGATCACAATCAGGAAGTGTTACTTTTTCTTTTGTTGATGGGTTATAGAAAAATAGAAGTCTTGAATATGGTTCTTGCATGAGTAACCATCCATATCTTGCTGCTCGAACGTTACCCTCTGGTATACTCGGAAAATCTGTGATGTTTAATTGACCATAAATTGGACTGTGAAGTTTGTAGTTTGAGCACACTAAAAACGGGGAGGAGGCACATGAACTTTTCTTTGGAACTATTGTCCGTCGAATATTCACTGAAGAAGATAGCGAATACAACGATTTACACGCAGAACTGAGAACAACCTTGTTACCGGCAAAGAGTCGAGAGTATATATCTAAGATGATTTCATTTGGAACATCTCTCCACAAGTTATCTTTTCTGACTCTTCTTTCCATTTCTTCTTTACATAGTGTTTTTCTCTGCAAACATATATCACATTTTGTTAATGATAAGTTCCAAGTGGAAAAGATAATTCATGTGTCATTGATAAATTTTGCATGGAGAAACAACAATTACCTCTTCAACTTGCAACTCCGTGTTTTTTGTTGTTTCGACCCGACATGCTTCAAGCGCTGAATCTCCACATCGCCTTTTCTCGTTGAGGTAGATTGCAGGGAATGGCACCCAGAATAATAATGAGAATGTTTTCACAATAGGAAACGGCAATTGCATGGTAATGCTATGGTCTTCTACGTCATACATGTACAAATTCCTACCCTCAGTCCAGTATACTACATTACCTTTCAACCCACATGTCGAACCTGGTGCTGAGATAGTATAGTGACAACCTAGAAAAACGACTCTATCACCTAGCGTTTCCAATTTCACCCATTCCCTACTTTTGAAGTCCGCTCTAAAGATTTTTAGATCATAAACCTCGTCTTCACAAATGCCCCGAACAATAAGCAAGAGCTCCCCGTAAGATCCGACCAAATGCATAGACTGTTGGCATAAGAAATTCCCCAAGTGTGCAATTGATTCACCACTAAAAACTTGTTCAGGATGAAGGTTAGGATCTGAAAAATCAGAGGCCATGAGATTGAAACTAGGGTATGTGAGAGCATGAAGTTTCCCGTTAAAGCTAATAGTTCGGCCAATGTACTCATCCGACGGGAAGTCTCGCTCAATTAATTCGGCATCGCTCAATAAATTCAGCATCGTCATGGTAAGAACAATTCTGCAACCCTGGGCCGAGCAAAAGCTCTGTTTTTTTTCTTAATTTTGTTGTTGATGTTATATACTTAAACTTAGTATAATGGCGCATCTCGACCGCCTAGCAATCGTCGAGAACTGATTCCGTGCGATAATTGCATTACATTAACATCAGTTAAAACACTCTGCCATTAAAAGCCAGTTGGAACACTCTGCCTTTTCTAAGTTTGTTAGTTGGGTTTGGGTCGATGGGAATGTATAGTTCCTTTTCACAGTACATTACCTCTCTCGAATTTTAGGTAAATTGAGCTATCATTTACATGAACTTACCTGGATCTGCGCGAATACTTTAATGAAAGCTGCTTGGTTTAGATTGTATGCTCTGCTACCTTCATTAATTCACTATATCAAAGGAACCCTAGGTCGAAGATTTACATAGTACAATAATAACTTAATTGATGATGAATTTCGTGACTTCTGAGTTCAGACTTTGGTTTTTACTTCAACCTTCCCGGCGAGCTTCGCACAGCGAGGCAACGGGATAATTGAATTTCACTCGTTCGTATTTTTTTTTCAAACAGTAAAAGGATGACTTGAATCCGGGACTTACCAACTAATATGTGCCTCATTGTCTCACTCTCGTTTGTTTAATTACTCAATTACTACAATTTAGGTTTATTTATACTTGTTGCTCAATTCTTACTATTAAGAGTCGTAACATATTTATTTAGATTGTAATTACCTCTTTCTATTGGTAATCAAATAATATACGGAATTACTTATAATATCTAGTGAAATCCAGATTTTTATATATGATCAATATATAAATGTACATTAATTAAAATTATATTTAAAAAGATCTAATGGTAGCTAATAAAGTAGATGATAATTCAACATGTACCTGATCGGGTAGTCAAGTAACTATTGATTGATCGACTACTAGCCTGTTAAATACATAGTTGGATATGACACATGTACAACCAGTCAAATCAATATATTTTTATATGATTATTAATTGATTGATTACTAGCTCATTAAATAATATAATAAGTGTATTAAATTCACAGATTCGCTAATAAAATCATTATTTATGAATGCAATTGAGTTGCGTATATTATCACCAAATCCTCAACAGACAATCAATAACCCATTCTAAGTTACACAAGTAAAACAAAATTAAAGAGAAACTATATATTATTGTATCAACCGATAACAAAACTTGAAGGAACATAGATCGACATTCAAATGGTGCACTAATGAATATATATAACTCACTCCACTAATTAAGCAATTAAGCAAATTAAGAAATTAATTAAGCAGATGTAAGCTCCTCCTCCTTGTGAGTCTCAATAACAATATCCGAAGTGGGATAAGCGATACAAGTGAGCACCCAACCGGCATCCATCTGCTCGTCATCCAAAAAGCTGTTATCCGTCTGGTCGACCGTGCCACCGACGACCTTGCCGGCACACGACGAGCACGACCCAGCCCTGCAAGAGTATGGCAGGTCGAAGCCGCATTCCTCGGCCTGGTCGAGGACGTAGACGTCGTCAGGGCACTCAAAGGTGAGCTCGCCTTCGGGAGTGATGAGCTTGACATTGTACGAGGCCATGCAGGTCACGCTTTGGCGGGTGGTCGTCTTGAGGGTTAAGAGGTTGAGGCTTGGGAGTGATTTGAGTGTGGCTGGTTTGCGTGGGAGCATGGTGGTTGTGCTGAACATTGTTCCGGATAAGGACGCCATTGTTATGGTTTGAGGAGGAGATTTGGAGTGTGGAGGGTATAGTTGGTTGAGAAATTACGAGTGTGGTGAGAGTGAGGAGGAGAGGGGAAGGGGGTCTGGAAATAGAGAGGGTTTGGGTGGGTTTTATCCGACACGTGTCTGCGTGTGGTGGTGTGTGTTATCGGATCGAAATCTTCTGGAGTGTGGTCGTCACGTACGGTCGTCGTCTTATGTTTCGTTTTTTTCCAAATTCTTCCTCTTCTTCTCCGCAGAATGCAGATTGGGTTTTGTGGTGGAGGGGAGATTGGAGTGGTTTTAAAATTAAAGGGAGTTTAGTTTAGAATTTAGAAGGTGGTTCTAGAAATTTAGTTTTAGATGGGTTCATTTCAAGAGGTCTAGATGGGTTAAATTTATTCTATACTATTCTTACTAATTCCGATCGGTTTCTATCTTACTAATTTATACGAATTCAGGCTTTGACTCGATTAATTTGAATACGAGTTTAATATTTTATTTAAACGTCAAAGGTAACTCGAACCACCGAACTATTAATTAGAAGAAAATATACAAATTTAACATTAAGGAGCTGATTGGGATAGCATTTAAATGCCCCAATTTGATTCGATGAACAGTGATTTGGCCTAAAATACACTTCAAATATCCCCATTTCAATTCCATTCAAAACACAATTTCACACAAATGCTCATTCAAATGTCATGCCAATTAGCCCCTAAATTGTTTAATATCATCTTTTAAATGAAAATTTATTTTCTGCTTTATAATTATATATCCTACTTTATTCAATTCTCCTCACATTATCATCATCTCTTTTACTTTATTCATATTGTGTTTTTCCATTTTATCACATTGTCTCCTAGTTTATTCAATCTTTTTCTTAAAACTTGTGTTCGACTCTGTGGAAAGATGAACCAGAGAGAGTTATAGAGTTATAAATAGTAAAAAAAAAATCACATAATAAATGTATAAGAATCAAATTTTATTATATAATTCTATTAGATAATTTACGTTATAGTGTTTGAGCTGTTTATGGTTAGACTAGAAGATTATTGATTAAAATGAATATTTTTAAATGGAAGGTAGGTAGTACGAATGCATATACTAGTGGAGGTCAGTTTCTGTTGGTATTTTAGCAAACTTAAATTGTATACTAGTAGTAGTGATAGACTTCAATTTCATTTTTAAAAAATTAAGTTATAAAGAGGTGTAAAATTAATTAATTTATTTAACACTTCCCTTCCCTTGTTGACTCATTTTAATTTATTTAGAAATGTCCAGAATAATTAATATGAATTGAGCTATTTACGGTGGAGCTATTTCAATTCATCTACAAAAACTCAAACTTATAAAGAAGTGTGACAAATCCCTTTATACTAATTTATTAAACAATTAGAATATTATTAGTATATTAATATTGTAGAAATTTCTTTCATAATTTCATAATAGAAAAGTACATATACAATCAAGTTGACTAAATGCTCCTAATCTTTTATTTACTATTAATTTTTCAGCTCAATGAACATTTTTTGATAAAAAATCTTGTTACGTTAATTTGCAGTTTTTTAAAAAAGTTAGATGATTTGAAAAGTTAATTAAGTTAGCTTGTTGAAGAAAAATACCTACATGATAAGCTACCAACTACATTTTTAATTATCAACTAATTTTTTAGCTACCAGCTACCTTTTCAACTAATTTTGCTAAACGGAGCCTATATATGAAATTGAAAGAAAAAAATAAAGTTATGGGAAGCACAAAAGTCAAAACCAACTATTTATTTATTCATGTATATAAAATATTTAATTCGTATATTCGTTCATGTGATAAATCATTTATTGAAAAAGAAAGAAAAACAAACATTACATATCTTTTTTGTAAAAAGTAAGCATATTAAATATGTTAAAAATATATAAAATTGAAGTATAATGCATCCATGATATATATGTATGTAAATAGCTAATGCAAAGTTCAAATGTTTCATAGAATTTTATATATATTTTTATTTTTGATCGTCGAAAATGTCATCGTCCTGAGAAAACCAAGCAACTACTAGTGTAAATTGTATAGTTAAATCCTAAGCGTTTCGTTGAAAGAAAAGTTAAGCTGATTAACTGAAAATGACCATTGGCATTCCTGAAAATGAATTGACTTGACATTTACTCCAACAAAGAGACAATTCCTTAATTAATCCGTGCGTGACTCTTGAGAGAGAGAAAATACTGAGATCAGATAAAGCAAGTGAGGTCTAAAACCCCTCCACGCAATACCAGCCTCAAAAAGGAAAACAAATCCAATCCACTATGAAAATTTTCACCCGTTTCCGCAGTAACAGTAAAACCACCGCACAACCCACTCAAACCACCACTGACTCAGAATCTCCGGCAACTTCAGACCAGACTGCTTATGCTTCCGCTTCGAATAATCTTGCCGATGAGCCTGATGATGAGGACACCGCTTCTTCGTCGGCTGAAGCTGATCGGAATAGGGAGCTGCTAAGGGAGAAGCCTCCTTCTGATGACGTATGCCCTATCTGTTTCGGCGAATTCGATATTCCTTGCCGTGCTCCTTGCGGACACTGGTACTGTGGTATGATTTTGATCCGCAGTTGATTAGTTCATCATTCATCGCTCAATTGCTTCGGTTTGGTTTCTTGATCATGTGTTGCAATCGCTTGAGAAAGTTTGCTAAGGATGTATGATGTAGTGTGGATGTTTATGTGAATTGCGATTGTTTTGTTGTGATAAGTGGTTCTTCTGTTGTACATTTGTGTAATGGACTGATAGTTACTGGTTCAATTGTCTGCTACTATTGTTTCATACTGAATCCTACGCTGCGGAGTTTATTTTGTAAACTGCATATTCGTTTCTTGCTGGATTCGATTGTTAGGTTGATCGATGAAATGCTTCATTTGGCTCCATGTCATTGAATTTCGAAATGCTTCTATGGATTAATGGATGTATGTTAGTGTGGATGTTTATGTAGATAGTGAATTACATGTTTAAATCCCCTGCTATTGTTCTGTACTGAATCCTTGATATTAGTTACTCTTCTTCATCTTGCTGCACTTTGTGGTACAAGTATTCTCATTATTTTCATTAGCTCTCCCTCATATTGACGGTGAGATTGTTATTGCTACTATCAGGCTTTTGGTTTTTGTTGTTGGATTCAGATCTCGATCATATTTCGATTGTATGCAGGCAGTTGCATTTTGCAGTACTGGAATTACAGTGCTGCCTTAAAGCCTTGCAAGTGTCCTATGTGCTCGCAGTACATATATATGTTGACTCCGGAGGCATCATTGTATGATAGACATGAAACAGAAATCAGTAAGGTCATAAAGAATGTTGGTGACTATAACCGCTTGTTCAAGGGTGGCATATCTGGGTTAGTGCGGGTGGGTTGACACATCTATATTAATAAGATTGTCTCGAATGATATGCCTGAATGCCATCTTCAGATTTTGTTTGTTTAAGCCACTTAATTGATGAAATCTAGAAGCACAACTTTCTAAATGATTATGTGACAGTAAAAGTTGAAGTGTCCTTTTCATGTGCTTGCTGATATGCTTTATATTAAGCACTTGATGACAATGTATTGTTATCTTACGTAATTGAATGTCTTATGAGTTATGGCCATGGTCACAGTAGTTTAATGATACGATCTTCACAGTTCAAACAGACAATAGCTTCTATTCCTCTTACTGATATTTTGCAAGTTTTATGGATTTTAATATGGCATACTGTTTTGTGTAGTCTAAGAAACCTAATCCCTTGTGTTTTTGTTCTATGTTCATGGCAGAAAGTTCTTGCTACTCCAATTTACATGAAGAGAATATTTTACGAGCTATTAAATCCTGACAGACCTGGTGCACATCTTCATCAACTGCGGGTGATAGCAGTAAGTTTGCAACTGTTTTAGAAACTCAAATAGATGGATATGATGTGTTTTTCTCAAAAGAAATTATAAGAGAAAACTCCATTAAGATGCACAAAAGGTACTGAGTTGCTTACATGATTGTGCCAAGCAAACCCTTGTAAAGCAACTTGCCCCAACCTTAGACATAGAACCAAGCCTGAACTAACAGTAAAACAGGAAACGCCACGAACTAAAATAACAGCAAAATTTAGCTCCATAGTTATTGTCTTTGAGAACAAAGAAACTGTAAAAAAGAAAGAGTACAAAAAGCGGATGTGTAAGCTTTGTTTGCTCTTCTCAAATTCCAAAGTCTAAACAGATGGGGGGAATTATAAGCATGTGATCATACATTGTTTTTGCACTCTTATTCTCATCACGGGATAGTAGTTAAGACAAGTCACCTGAAATTAGCAGGATCCTTGTATTGTTTGATTGCCCAGAAAGTGCTAGATTGACCATGATGAACTCTAGTTCAAAAGTTTAATATTGCCTTGTATTTTTGCCCTCTGCAGATGTTACTTGGAGTACTTTACTCGCTCAGCCCTATTGATTTTCTTCTAATAGGTACTCTTCTCACACTTGACAACTTCAGTCTCTAGATTAGGAAGTCAAATGATATTTAATAGTATTGAGAAATTGCATTTCTACTATGCACAACCTTCCAACATTTACAACAAACTTCATATCATTAAGAGACTGTTGATAGAATATAGTGGGGTCACTTCACTTCAAAGGCATGTTCACGTGTGCACTTTGCAACACACTGAGTCATCATGAATCATGATGCACGGGTTGGACCCTTGTCGCTTTAAGTTGACGGCTTGGTGTTTGTCTGGTCTAGTGACCTTGGTTTCTTTCTTGTCTCTTCGGTGATTAAACCAGTGAGATATTTGTTTTAAATATCTTGTTGTCAATTTTCTTTTTCTTCCCATGTTGGAGTAGGTCGTCGGAATGTTGTAGATGTGTTCGATTACTCGGCTTTTGCACTTTCTTTTGTGTTATATCTGGTTGGCCTGTTTCTCCGACGAAGGCGTCAGCGAGATGTTAGGGTGCCAGCTGACTTCCAAATGGCTCCTCAAGCAGCTGATGATTGAGATCTATAACCCTCTGCAGCTTGCCTGTAGCATGCAATGTCTCACCCTTGGCACTGATCTCTCCTGCATATAGTCGCCAGTTTGTGTAAATATATACTGCCTAGAGCAGTAATGTACTTCTCTTTTGGGGTTACATTCAGCACCAATGCTACCAGTAATTTTGTATAGAAGCTATCCTTAGGCTCTGCTTTTGTTATGAGTTCAAAAACTAGCCGAAGTGATTGTGTTGAAGCTGAATCATGCGATAATAATAAGGGGAGAAAGTTACAGCAACTCATTATACTTGCGCAATACATACTGTTTGCCCACAACACTAGTCACAATTAAAGACAACATTCACATTATGCATTGACTCTTTCTTCCCCCTAAAATTTTTGGCTCAGGCAAAGCAGCTTCTGTTACTGATCCACAATCTGTTTGATCTCTACTATAAATAACTTGTCATTATCTCTTATGACTTCAACAGAATCAATTTCTGAACCTTCTTCATTAGTCACTAAAGCATTTGTAGCATCAACTCCAAACTTCTCAACTGCCAAACACAAACAGATCAAAACATATCAACACCTGAGTACTTCTAAATCAAAGGTTTCGCCACTAATACCGGAAACAAAAAAAGGTTTGAAGTAAACTACCTGCAATTTTCTTCAGTTCAATAAGTGAATTTGGCATTCTGATCAACCTCCCAGGTTCAGTGCAATTGCTCTCTTTCCGCTTCACAGGATGGCCTCTGTAAATGCTGATTCGTGGAAAAAGCATGGCTTTGGTATTCTCCCGTGGTTGCTCCTTTTCGTTTCTTCTGAAAACGTCCTCGTCTAATGTTTCAGGCATGGCTATACGATGTCCTATCTGTATACCAACAAGACATTGGATCAAGATTAGTCTTTATAACTTGCCAAACTTGTAGAGTTACAGCCAAAAGGCACAACTTCAAATTATCAAAATTTCTGCTATTACCTCTCGCTTCTGTAGCACCTCGTCCAAATTCATTGAAGAGATCTTGTTCTTGACTATTTCATTAACTTCTGATCCGTTCATCAGCAGAAAATTCACCATTTCCATGTGGTTTTCGGCAATAGCCACTTGGATGGCAGTTGATCCATGGTGATCCTTGGAATCAACAGGTAAACCATGTTTTAAGAGCTCTTTCATCACAGTGAGGTCATTTCTTCGGGCTGCTGTGCACAAAATGTCACCTGCGACATAGGGATCAGACACTGAAGCCCAGTGGTACAATATCTTGAAGATGGAATGATGCTTTGCTGCTATAGCGTCCCACAGTGCTGTGTTTCCGTTAAAATCTGTCATAGCAATTGTAGAACATCATATCTCAGTTAGGTTCTTTGCGTTAAGCTGGAGCCTTTTTTTTCTTATTTATTGAGTGTATGAAGAAAGAGTGCTGACAAGTTGCAGAGCAAAAGCAACTTCAGCTTCATCACATATTGGAATTTAGAAGCCAAAATATCAGAATTTTACCCCTTAAGTGTAGGCTACACGCATGCTTCAGAAGGACGACGACACAATCTTCATGCCCTTTAGATGCCGCTATATGCTGCAGTGTCATGCAAGCAGCATTAGTATGACTAAAGTGACGAAGATCTTTTGGAAGTGCAATTATGGGATTTAAACTATCTAGACATTACAAAACGTACCAAAGGTGTCCTTCCTTTAGAATCTCCAACATCGGGATCAAGCCCTGCCTTAAGAAGCTCATTTAGAAAGGCAGCGTTTCCAGTACCTGCAACTGTCAGCAAGTTGATGGACATAGTTGGATTTTCATTTTCCTCCCCTCCTTCAAGAAATAAATCCCCCAGGCGCAAGTCCTTAAGCTTCTTGTGATGCTGCAACAACGAATATGCAGAGACTAATTTGTTAACTATTTGAATTCTGGAACAGTTATTAACAGACAGACAACTAACGCCAACCTGAAGGAAGTTTCTGAGCATCGTGACATTATCTTCTTGCCTCATCTTCATAGCTTCGACGAGGCTGCTTGTTTTAAGTCTGAGCAGTTGTGAAAGTGTCTTTGTCCGGAATGTTAAACTTTGAGGTCTAGAACAGAACGCTCCGACTTCTCCAAACATGTCACCTGATTTGTAAGCCCAAATAACGATTTCTTTATCTGAATCACAATCAATCATCTCAACTTCTCCAGACACAATAATGTACACATCGTCCGGTGACTCATTCTGTATTATGACATCCTCTCTTGGAGGGATATATTCTGCTTTCATAACGGCGACCTGTTCATTCAAACTGAAGATTAGATACTTTTGGCATCTTAAGATGCTGAATCTCTTGTTATAGAAATGAACATCCAATGATGTTAAAAGTGCATTATGACAAGTTCTGCTTACCAGAAGCAGGATAGTTTCTTTGGAAACGTCTTTCAAGAGATAAACATTCTCAACTATAGGCAAGAACAGATGCTGTTGAATGGAGGTAAATATCGTTTTAGGTAGCTGTTCGATTAGCTGTTGCTGGTTCAAACTCTCAGCTTTGAACTTTAGGCACATGTAAGCCAGAATCTGATCTTTCAACCTTGGAGGCAAGCGGTTACGAGACACAAAACTTGATGCAGCTTCAATGCTATTTCTCTGCCAAGAGAGTCAGAAAAGAAATTGAGTGTGTTAATGCACAGATGATCACAAGAGTGTACCAACCAAGTCAGATTCAGAGACTTACGAATTCCATGGTTCTACGGGTGCCCTCGACAACCAAGTTAGTCATGTTGCCAATGATGTAAGCAGTCAATCCAAGATTTAACAACATGTAGAAAACAATGAACATCATCTCCAAGGCGTTCACCGCATGAATATCTCCATAACCAACTGTCGTCATGGTGGTAGTGGACCAATATACTGCCGCGACATATCTGATCGAAATGCTCGTATTCTTGAAATCTGGTATCGTAGAACCGATCCATGTGTTTCCTTCGTTTGGATACCTGTCAGCCAATAAGTAGGCCACACAGGCAGCACAATGCACTAGCAAAAGTGTCACCTGCAAAGGAAAACAGACAGGCAGTTTAGAACCTTGAGTACATTCTGAATGAAGAACAGATGAAATGGAATAGCAAGTGTTCTACTCACAAATAAGAGTCTAGCACATCTGACCCAGAAATAGCTGAACCTGATATCCTTTTCAATCCTGCAAGCCCAACATTGTCTTGTTAGTTTTTAATCAGGATTAATTGTGCCAGCCTCCCAAATACTTTATGTTAGTTCGATTCGCCCCCTTTGTTTTAAATTTTTCGACTAAACCCCTGACATTTTACTATGGTGTGAGTTGTGGAATGTGAATCTACCTGGTGAAAAAGTTCTTGACACGACGAAGTCGCCAGAATCTGAGCAATCCTAGGACGGAGAACGAGACAGCGGTTTGATGCTCGCCGGTGACCACGAAAGCTATTGTCTCGAATGGGATTGTTGATGCCACATCCATTATAAACCATGTTGACACATACCTGCATGGTATCGTTTTCAGAAAGCCAATTAGAGTATGTTGACATCATTATTCACTTATTACAAACAAATTAATTCCACACATCTGTATAAATTCGAATATCGATTACTTATTTACCTTTTTCTTAGTTGGAATTGGTCATAAACACTATAACAATAACAAGACACTCCTTCAACATGAATGGTCTTTTTCACAAAATCAATCAATTTTATTTAAAATTTACTATTTGCTTCAAAACAAAATCTTAATAATTCATATGGAGAAGGTGGTCCATTTGAAGAGGACCCTTATGTATATTTCTACAAGATAATTATTACTATTGAACGTTACACTTTTATTTGGTTTATCTCTTCTACTTTTCATGGTTGGCATAGAATATAATCTTAAAAGCAAACACAGAATGTAGGATTTCCAAATAGATTTTTCAACCTGTTGAAAATGACAATAAATAGAATAAACTAGAAAAATATCACACCAAATTTTAATGTAAATTCGTCACAAGTTTTAGAATATTGATTTTCAACTCCATGGTGCTCATACAAACACGTCTGTCTACCTTTATACCAAGTTCCAACCAAACTGTGTTACAAACACTTGACATGTTCTATAACCCTGGTAAAATCTTGGCAGTAGTCACTTTGACACCCACCTTCAAATTACACCAACAGTTTACCGGTTAACATTTATTTCACTATTTGATAATTCGATCTATCCTATGTTTCTAAAATTTACAAACGCTTGGAAATTAAATCGATGAGAACTGACCTTGTAGCAATTCTCTTGCGATCGCGAACCAACAATTGGGTAGTAGGATCAATGTAGGCCACGAAGAACGTTAAGACAATATCAACCAAGAAAAACAAGTCCACAATATTGTCCGCAATGCAGAGTGAAGTAGATGTGATGTTGTTCAGAAATGCTATCTCAAAGGGACACACCCATGCCGAATATGCAACTAATAATACCATTAACGTCTCCCAACACCTGCAATTGTTTCACACAAATTTTCATCTTCATCTCAAACATATCTACTTTTCACTGTGTGTTTTGACCCGTTATCACTTGTCGACTTATCAAGTAATTCCAACTTATTCGATCAATTAAAATGATCATTATATTCGACTATTTATTAAACTGAATACAAATGTACAATCACCTTATAATTTGTTGTAGCTAAATTAGCAAAAGTTAAAAGTTAAGCTTAACTTAATTTAGTTGCAACTTGCAAAGGCATAACACCATTGTGAGAATAACAATAATGACATTGTAAAGGACGGGAATTGAATATTTATCTTTGAAACTGAAGGTTATGTCTATGTATGAGTATATTCTGAAAATTAACTAAAGTAATGATGATTTTAACTAAGAGATTGATTAATTTGTTTGATATTAAAAGACGGCAAAATAAACCGCAAGTGTATCCTAGTTCTTTTATTCCTTTGAACCAAAAAAAAGAAAGAAAAAAAAGGAAACCCCATGTTAAAAAATGTAATAATATCTTCTGATTTCGGGTTTAAATTAAATACTTTAAAATTTATTATGTGAGTTCGAAAGTTTACTAGACGCTAACACACCATTTGTAGATGTTATTTTGACGTGTTAGTATGCACATACGAAAATATAGTAGTACTAAAAATTTAATAAAGTTGAATCATTTTAGTATAGTTAAAGGTAGTAATAATGAGTTCATTATTGAACAACTTTTACCTGCCTTTTAAGTTATAAACTAACAAAACTGAAAGAGCAAAGTAATTAACAAAAGATGGAACCAAACAATCTTGTTAAGTAAAAGAAAGGTTAGTGAAATACCGGTATCTGGAGTCCATTGGAGAGATGATAGTGCAACTAATATCATTCTGAGAAATGTAACCAGAAGCACCCAATGGTGGAACAATAAGCTTTGACAGGTTCTTGAAACTCAGATCCTCTGAAGATGATGAAGATGACAACTTTTCCACCTCTTCTGATTCTTTGCTACTCTTGTTTGAGCTTGATGACTGATGATGATTCTGCACACCAAGTTTCATCTCCATTTCTTGCACAAATGAAATCTTCAATTCACAAAAAGGATATATAGTTTGGTTAAAGGAAAACAACTGACATGATTGATATATGATGAGTAGTAGTTTAAGATTGGGATTTTGCCTAGGTAGTAAGTAATGTGGCTTGTGAATAATAATAATAATAGTGTGATGATGGGAATTGTTCCTTTGAATTGTAGTGGACCAGACCATGCAGTGATTGATTGTCTGTTGTTGTGATAAGGTGAAGAAGTAGTAGTACTACTACTACTATTTATAACTAAGTGCTTTTGATATCACCACACTTTTGGTAGTTAGTGCTGATTATGGTTGTAGGTGAGGATTTTCATATCACAACAATATTATCAGTACTTGTTTGGATTTTTGTTTGAGAATGAAGCAAATTATTCCATGTTCAAGAATCAGTATAGTAACAACGAAGCGGTGCTCAATTGATAAGATTTTCACCTTCAACCAATATATACCTTAATAGGTTGGAGTTTCGAGTCACCTCTTTATCGTTTCCAAAAAACATAAAGTAAGTAAGAAAGTGTTCTAACATAGAAATTTTAATTTTCTGATTGAGATTGAAATACTTATTGTTCGAGAATTGATATAGTAAAGTGTCAAAAGATGATATTGGTTTGTAATGTGATGCACCGTCCATGCCCAATCCAAAATAATACATAGCCCATGGAAACAAGTGGATCAGTCGATTTTTCCACTAATTAGGGCAATTCGGTTAAAGTCGTGCTTTTTAAATTCTACCAATGTCGTGATAGAGGGTGTATCAGTATTGTTGTCCCCATAACGTAATAAAATAAAATAAAATTTTAAATTGAATAATATGTGGGTGAGGTGGATGTAAAATTTGCTAACTGATCAGATATGTTCACAAAGAAGTAATTAAGTTGATAAAAAATCTCATTGATTTTAATTGAAAAATTCTCATTTATTACAATGTGTAGTATCTTATCGAACGAAATAATTGATAAGGTTATTTGTTATCAACTTTTTATTTTACAACTCTACTCTATATTGATTAAGTTTGAATAACTGTCATCTATAATTTCGTGACACTCAGGGTGCTAGAAGAAATGAAATTTAGATAAAATTTCATGATATAGACGTAGTAAAAGATAAAAAGAGTTATACTAATTTAAGGACGGAACTATTTGATTAAAAAAAAAAAAAAAAAAAAAAGGGGCAGGAGTGAAACTTACCATATGTAGTAGCACATGATACACAAACCATGCGGCTACCAAATGAACCTCACTCTTGTCATATTTACGACGACAAGGGAAAAGAAGCTTTTGTTTTGTCTTTACGATACAAGAATTTTCCCACATTCTCACTATTATGGTGTTCTCTTTCTTGAAAATAGCAATATGCTGGTCTTTAATTTTGTTTTACTCACTTTTTATACTAAAATTTGGCAGGTGATTGGTGGATATGGTTTGTCGGGTTCGGACCAAGAATATTTCTGAGTAATTTTGAACTCTCAGGAGTCATGTATTGGATTTGAGAGAAGTTTTGGAATACTCTTCATGTGCCAACAATTTGGTGGACATTATTAACCAATGATACTAATTTGTTTTCATAAATATTTTATATTGGTTAATAGATTTTTTTCTAATTAATCATCATCACATATTTCAATTTCATCAAAGATTTTCCTTTTAAATTTATCTTCATATGCATGTATACGGAAGCCATCACCTTGTTTGAACATTCTAAGGCTGTAAAATGGGTGAACTTGACACAATTCGAACATAAATGGGTCGTATCAGGCCCGAATTATCTAAAAGGTTGAAACTTCACCAAAAATTTTAGCTCTGGGATTTACGGGTTAGATTTACTATGATCTGGCCTATCCATATGACATCTTCCCCATCGGATCAAGTTAGTAATTTTGTGAATTACATATAAATTGACACCCTTGCCATATAAATTACACTTGGACAAAAAACAAAGTAATAAGTTGTCAATTTTTACCATTAACATTTGATCATACCACTAAAAAGGATGTTTGTTGAAAGAGTTAATTATATCTGAGGTCTATAATGATGCTCAAATTCAAACAATTGGTGTGTCTTAATGAACCTCTAGTGGTCAAGATTAAGGCTAATTACTTTCGGGAAAGCAACGCAACTTCCCAATTTGTCATGAGTGGCCTAAAACGTTTTTCTTCATGTAGTATCATCAATGTCGAAAAAGAGTCAACTAGCAGTGTGTTTATTGTGAAAATTTATACTTTCTGAAATTACTTCGCATTGTTTTCACTATTTAATAATTTATAAATATTAATAAAGTATGTAATGTTTGTAATAAAATATATAGTATTACATTTAAAAGACGAATTTAAAATTTTAAAATTAGACAGAATGAACGTGGCCATGAACGAACCAGACAACGATAATAGCTAGATTGAGTAAGCAAATTTAATATGTTCCAAGCAAATTCCGTCCCTATGGAATGCCCTAGGTTCCAAATTGTGGCTATAAATGAATCAAAATGCTAATCTTTAATTGTTGATTGATTGATTGGTATCATATGAATCAATTGTGGTCTTATTTCTCATGGTGCGGATATATGTCACAAGGAGCTGCTATAAATGAATTGCAGCACTTATTGATATTGTTGAATGTCCCCTTTCATTTTCATTGGGTCCAAGTACTCTCAACACGTTCTTAAAATTCATAATGAATAATGTGGACAAGATTTCACTTAGTACTTTAGCTAGACTATACCAAAATGCCAATCTATAAACACAGGGATGCATTTTTATATTACGATAATATAAGTCGATACTCTCTCGTATAGTAATATCCTGTCGTATTAATTCATTTTTATATGCAAATCATTCATTTTCATGAAACTACCACACCAAAAAATAAGATCAAGAAGTCAACTTGAGAGCATGAATTCAGCCATGTGATAAATCTGGTATATATTCCAATATCCCATATTCAACAAAACAATCATAGAATATATGCATGAACAGCAGACTTGTTCAATCAGGTATTAAAGAACTCCATAAAGATAATCACATAAGTTGAAGCTCATGTTACTATAATAACAATTACAGTTTCAAGACCTTTACTCTAGTACATTGAAAGAGTGGAATCACAAAATCAAAAATTTCAACCTTTACAGATATGGCAGGAGTAATATTAGATGTTTCAGCAAGTGATCACAGGATGGAAATGCTCAAAGCTTTCGACGAAACGAAAGCTGGAGTTAAAGGCCTGATTGATTCTGGAATAGAAAAAGTTCCTGAGATATTCTTGATGTCATCTGAGGAGCTTGCCAAAGAGGTGCCTCGGGAAACGAGCTATCCAGTTCAAGTCCCAGTTATAGATCTAGGTGGAATCCTGAACCCGGAGAGGCGAAAACAGATTGTTGAACAGGTGAGGGTTGCTGCAGAAACTTGGGGATTTTTCCAGGTGGTGGAACATGGGATTCCTTTAACTGTCATTGATGGAATGACGGAAAGCATTTGCAAATTCAACGAGCAGGATGTTGAGGAGAAAAAGAAGTTCTATACACGCGATAGAACGTCTAGTGTGAGGTTTAATAGCAGTTATGATCTTTTTACTTCGAAAACTGCTAGCTGGAGGGATACCTTGACTTTGTCATTCTCGGATCCTCATCATGATATTTACGAAGAATTGCCTCTCTGCTGCAGGTATATATACATATTCACTCTGCTCCTGTTTCATCTTTTTTTATCCAACTTGTGAACATATATAGTCTTTCGTGTTGCTTCTTAGTCCAGATACTGAGTTGAGTCTAGCATATTCGCAGTGTCTTAACAGCTTTCAATTTCTTCTACGTTATGATCAGGTAGTTGATACTCATTAATGTCTTTCTTACTATATTAGGGACTCATCTGTGGCATACTCAAAGCATGTTGAAGGTCTTGGAAATAGTCTGTTAGGATTACTATCCGAGGCACTTGGGCTCCAAACCGATCATCTGAAAGACATGGAATGCTCCAGGGGGCATCGACTCTATGGCCACTACTATCCGGCCTGTCCTGAGCCAGAACTAACTATTGGAACCACAAAGCATTCTGATGCAGGATTTCTCACAATTCTTCTACAAAACCAAAACATCAATGGCCTCCAGGTCCTGTATCGTGGCCAGTGGGTCGACGTTCATCCCATTTCAGGAGCACTAGTCGTAAACATCGGGGATCTTCTTCAAGTATGTGTTACCTCTTGCACTACTTTCTACAGCGAAAATTGCATCTGTTTCTTTCATATTGACACTGATTTTTCATGTTGGTTCTGAATTCTGATGCAGTTGGTATCAAACGGAAGATTCAAAAGCGTTGAGCACAGAGCAATCACAAACCGTGTTGGTCCAAGGATTTCAGTGGCCTGCTTCTTCTCAGGGGATCTGGACGGGGATAAAATGTATGGCCCCATCAAGGAACTGATATCAGAGAGGAATCCTCCCATTTACAGAGAGGTCTCGGTGAGAAAATATGTGGCAAAGTTTCTAAATACAGGTCTTGACAACTACCGTGCCCTTGATTACTACAAGGTCTGAGGAGGTGAATGCCCGACTGCACACTACGTCTCACAGTCGAGCCTAATTGAAACGTAGAACTGTTTCTCTGTAAGAATAAAATGTCACAGGTACATGTATTTGTAATAATAAAGATGTGTAATATGAAACATTTATAAACATTGCATTACAGTTCATTCCAGAACTTTTCCTTCAGGCAAATATCATCCAGAACAAATTAAATTCCAGATCAAAACAGACTAGCACTGTAAACATTCCTAATTTACCAGTAATCACCTCTACTCTATATGCAAGACTTCAGTATCAATACTGTTTCACAACAAGTACAGATAAGTGAATAACTAGTACATTTATCGTAGCATATAATCATTCATGTCTTCTAGCTGAACTGTCTGTACAAGCAACGATGAGGACGAGGATATAAATGTCGTGGAGGATGGATGATATGATGAATAACAGATAATATGGACTATTGCCATGCTTATGTATACAGCACTAATTACTGTTCTGAATCATGAAAATATATACCTATATAACTTCTTGATTAAATGTTTATTTAACAAAATTAAATTTACAGGAAGAATAATTATCAACAAACATGTATTACAAGACTCGACTTCAAGTTTAGGAAGAATTCATCTTCTAGAAAGCTAGAATCTCTAAGTCATCTTGTTTTGATGGCATATTTACATCTAGCAAAAGATGATGGTCAAACTAAAGAACCAATATGTTCAAGTTATAGAAAGAAAGCAACTAGGACTACTCTTCATCATAATCTTCATCTTCCTCATTGAATACCCCATTGTAGTTTGCAAGTTGAATAGGATCAATAGCCATCTTTTGCATGTCATCAAGTGACCAGCCAGGAATATCTTCATAGCGCATTTGAGGCGCTAGCTTCACTGAAGAATCAGTTTTCGTCTGAGGAGTTGGCTTTGTTGAAGAATCAGTTGTTACGTCAGAAACTGGCTTCGTCAGTGAAGAATCACTTATCATGTCAGGAGCTACTAGCTTTGTTGAAGATTCAGTTTTCACGTCCGGAGCTACTAGCTCTATTGGATATTCAGTTTTCGTGTCAGTAGCAACTTCCTCTGGTTCTGCAGTCGGTTCGCCGTACTCATTTAAATCAACATTGAGGTCAAAGTTTCTGACTGGTTTTTTCGCATCCTTTCCTGTTGAGGATCCTACATCAGCAGCATCAGGGCTAGACTCTTGATCTTTTCTATCATCACAACCATTCTGGTTCCGCAATTCACTTTTTACGCACTGATCATTTAATTTTGTGGCAAATATGCGAGTACCTCTGCCACGACCTCCACCTCTACCCCTACGTACCCTGCCTCCCCCACTGCTATCGGTATGGCCTGTTTCAGTAGTGCGTCTCCTTTTAGAGACGACAGATTCTTCATCTTCCGAAATTTTCTTTCTCTTCATAGCAGATTTATCAGCTTCCGAACCACCTAAATCAGGAACCCTCCTAACCGTGTCCTTGAGGAAATCAAAGGTTTCAAAGCTCTCCACACATTGCTTCAAGTGCATAGAATTCACAGTTTTTGCTCCCTTTTTCAAGGTAATATCACAAGTCCGGTCACAAAGATCTTTCAGGAACAGCTCCAAAGCTTTAGAAACTAGAAGGGGAACAGCCATAGCTATCTTTCCGACGTCCGCATCAGTTTGCATAATCTTCTTGATCCTTGTGGATGGAAATCGGGTGTCAAGCCTCTTCCTCATGGCGTCAAGCAGCTACAAAAATCGAATGGAAACCCTGCTAATTTACAGAAACAATTACGTATGAAACGCAATCAAATATATATATGAAACACGTTGTGCATCGAAATATATAGGAATATGAAAGGATAAGTATTTGATTTAGTACGGATAGGAAAAGGATCTATATTTACACAGCTAGCATAATTAAGGCGGCTAAAAGATTAAATATTTCCTTATTAGAACGTATCCTTACTCCTTAGCCATGTAGAAGTAGTAAAATATTTCCTAATCTAGTTCAGATAAAGATTATGATAAACTGATCCTATAAATAACCTGCATAGCTTCATATTTCTCAATCACATTCTTCCTTCACATATTCAACAGTAGTAGCTTAGCTTGATCGATTAATCAGATTTGTCTCAATACCAAAAACACAGACCAAACAACCATGTTTAATCCGTTCACAGATGTTGTCCGTCAGGTTTGGGACTACAATTTCAACCATGAAATCTCTCTCATTCACAATTGCTTGTCCTATTACAACTATCGTGTTGCCTCTCTCGACACCGAGTTTCCTGGCACTGTGTTCACATCAGATATGCTAAGGCACCACTATACAACATGCCCCGAAGAATACTATAAGACATTGGAGAAAAATGCGGACGCCTTGAAGCTCATTCAGCTCGGTCTAACTCTAAACGATATGCAAGGTAATATGCATACATGGCAATTCAGCTTCTGTGACTTTGACCCAGCAGTCGATCTCCACAATCGGGACTCCATCGCTATGCTTCGCAATCAAGGCATAGACTTCAACGTCAACAAGTTG